>BHFT01049359.1:0-36881 GCA_004320025.1 Laticauda laticaudata | reverse complement strand
CTATGAACAGAGGGGCTAAGATCCAAATTTGGAAAACGTTATTTGCACTCTCTCCCATTTCATTCCATTACTCCTCACACTATCTTTCATACTGCTTCGCAGGCCCCATCCCAAGTCCTGCATTTTAGAAAACATGGGAAAATAAAGAATTTCCAAATTTCATTCACCAGCCCTCTTGGCGAGAGTAAAAATCTGCTTATACAGTAAACTCTCCTTCCTGGTGAGCTAGACTACATCAACATGTTCATATAACCTTATTTAATAGCAATATGGAGTCCTTTACCATTATCATCTTTGAGGATGCTTTCTTCGAATTACTAGTGCAGTCTACACTTCCTAAAAGTTTCCCAATCACGTTCCGTGGACCAGCATCGGGCCATGGCATGCCAAAAACTGGGCCACTCAAATAAGTAAAGTCCCATCTGTGGGATGCAGGCATCATGCGAAACCACACACCCTCCAGTCTCTCTCCACAGAACCAATCCCTGGTGTCCAAAAGGTTGGGGGCCACTGATCTCAAAAATGACCCCTCAAGAACTAAGGAACCTGTGTATCAGTTGGAAGTGGCCCAGTTATATTCCATATTTCACCAATGAAGAGTAATAAATCATTTAATTTTATTGCCATTTTTGCTTCATACTTATTTAACAGAGATTTATCCAGAAAATCAAATAGTTTTAAGAACATCAAGGTTCACTTTAACATTTAAAGTGGTATTCCAGAAGCAGATTCCAATTACCAAATGGAACCCTGGGGAAGAAGATGAATCCTCAAAAATCTGCTCAGCAGGTCTCTTAACAAACAAGCAGATAATTTAAAAAGTATAAGGTGATTTAGAAAAAAGGAAAGTGAAGGAAAATATGTAACACTCGATTCTATTTAGGATTTGTCCAGAATACTTCAAGAAAACTAAAGCAGAACATCAAGGCACACATATTAACAAATTAGCAACAACAGTCTTTACCCAGAGATTCTTACCCTCCAATTTCGAATTCTCTTTAGTCTACTGGGAGTTTTCTCCAGTATCTGAAGAAATTCATGTGTTAGCTCTGTGAAAGAAAATAGATGTAAAAATAATGTATGTGAATTGCTAGCTGAAATCTTTAAGAAAATTTTCAGTCTAAGAAAAATATAGGACAATTTTATAGAAACTCTATACAAAGAAAGCATACACAAATTAATGTTTAAGGCTTGCTGTTAACTATTATCTCTTCCCATAAAAGTTTATGATGCTTAAGAATATGCAAAGAATGAGATGAAGGCACTTTTTTCTAATACATACTGCAGGAAAAGTGGACAACATGTGACACATTAACCCTTCCTTCTGCACCCAAGGTTTAAAAATTAGGTATCACTGTTGCAATGTTAGCCTGTTTTTTAGAGTGCCACTGAAAATGTTTCTTGTGGGCTTTCCCTCAAGCAAAATTTGGATAATTTTTGAGAAGCTTCTAAAATGTTGAGTATTCTCCTTCCATTAATATCACAGCATCACCAATCTCCAACCCCAAAATATTGGCAGGTGGAGCTGCAAGTCCTCATGGATTAAACATTGATCACATTGAGCATTTTAAGGCCGAATATCACTTGTTTTATCATAGCTTGATGTTTGAGCTCAATTACTGGTTGTGTCCCAATGCTATATGGAAAGCAGGACAATATGTCTTTTTATACAATCACTGCTAAAATGTACTCTCAGTAGTAAGCTGATTTACATTTACTGTTTGCTTTATAATAACAAGATTTTTCATTTTTACACAGTATTTTTTCAAATACTACAAATTATAGAAAAATTAGATTTCTGTAGTCTTCAGAAAGTAAAAATTCTGTAGTACACAATAAAACAGAAAATATAGGCAACATTAGTACTTGTGTCTAGGAATGTTGTTTAAAAAATTAACTCATTATTTTTATACTAATGATATAATAAATTTCAACCAACTTTGGTATGTTTGTTATGGTCTTGACAACTTGTAATACCATATTGGTTAAGAATTGCTGATACACTGAACCAGATTATTCAAAAGCAATTAATGATTAAAGTGTCAATGTTCTGTTAAATGATATCCTAAACCTCTGAAATCTAACAATATATGAAGAGTGTTGACTAGTGCTAAGACTATGGAAAACACAGAATTATATATTCATGGAAACATGTCGATAACCCCGAGTCTAAATGCTGCCTTAAAGAAATTAGCTACCTCTCAGCTAACTCTCAGCTGAATCCATTTTGTATTTATGGAGAAACAAGACTGGATAATATAATTCCTTATGATCTAGGTTTAATTCATTCTTTTAAGGTTGAATTACAATTTCTAGATGGACTCTGCGGTTGATGATTCCAGAGGAAAAAGTTCCAAAGTAAAATAAATAAGACGACAAAACCTGTCTCTCAGGACGGATAGTGGTTTTAATTAGACAGAAAGAGAAAAGGATAGCTTATGGAAAGAATGAAATTACGATGTATCCTTAGAGAGAGGAGGGTTTCTTTGTTACATTTATATGGCCACCCATCTCACACAAAGTGACCCTGGGTATCATACAACAATTTTCTTTTTTATTTCTCATTTTCTTTCTTACTTATATACACTATTCTTCATTTTTTTTTGTTTCTTTTCTAATATTTGTGTTGTTTTTATATTGTTACATTTTCTTCTGTAGATAAGTAGGTAGAGGTAATTAGGTAGGTAGGAAGGAACTAAATTTTCCACACTAATTTTCTTGCTTTTGAAAACAGACCATTACAAAGCCCTACCTCCCAAAAAAATTTCCTCCCCAAATGGCCTATTTGACAGAGTTAATTCTTCCAATTAGTTCTGTTTGTGTGAACTGGCATGATAGAACTGCTACCTGCTAGATAAACTTAGATGAGAGGTTGGGATTGTTGCGGAAGCCAATCTTTGAGTGCAAAGGCTACAGTATTCGCAGAGAACTTTGCAACCCATATAGCCGTTTCCAGCACCAGCAATTCAGCGAAGGCATCCATATACTGTAAATGCTCATGACTCACCATCTGAGAATCTGCATTTTAATGAACTGGCTAAAATTAATTTAGTATTTTTTTTATCAGGATGTCCTCTTCTGTTGGAGGTGGCAACTAACAGAAAAAACCAGCAAAACATAAAAAATACAAAGAGCCAGACTGACTCTCCACAAATTATTTTCAATCAGAATACCAAAACACTTTTGGTCAGATGACTGCAACTCTTGTTAAATCTGCATCTACGAAACTCTGAACTTTAAAAATGACCGTTAGATGGTTATGGTTATCATAAAGTTCAAAATTTTTGTACCTCTTCACTTGGCTAATAGGCTTGTTCTGAATCTGGTCTTTCATATAATTTAAACCCAGAACAGATAGGTTTTTTTATATTTAGTTTTGTAACTGTATCTATACCATCATTCCACTAATGCAATCACATCATCTGGCAGAATATTTTCCCAGAATATCCTTCCTAAAATGTGCTGAAGAAAGACTGTGGTCTGAAAACTGAAGGCAGCACAGATGGTGATAGAAAACTCCACTACACAAGAACAAGCCAGCAGCTCAATTGACATGAAACCCAAACATTCTTAATTAAACTCTAGTAAGATGACTCAGATTACATTCTGAAAGATCAAACTTTAGTCTTCAGGAGACTAAACACAATGTATAAATTAGCCAATATCACCTTAATACACCTTAATGTTAACATAGCATATCACAATCAAAACAGTTAATTATTTTAAAACAATGTAGGAAAGCTGGTATTACTTACCATCGAGTAATTCTAAAGTTACAGAAGCATCCACATATTCCCACCAATGTTTTCCATCTGTTGATACGGGGATTTCCCAGTTAGACCACTTGCAAGCCAAATGTATACATACACATGCTATCACAGTTGGCTTGTACTGAAGACAAAATGTAGTAAGATGCAGACTGTGGTCGGGAATGTTTCATAATGGAAGAATAAGTGTCAGTCATGGAAAAGACAAAAAACAAGGGGAAAGAATTTGTCAACATATATTCAAGGCAATTATTATGGATAGAATTTTTTTTGAAGTTTTAAATTTTGGACTTTATAAAAAAATAAGTCTTAAGATATGTAAATAGAAGTTATTGCTTCTCATGTTAAACACATGGAAATATTATTTACATTTAAAACATACATCTCAATATTGAAAAGAGCCAAAATATGAATGCATATAACGTTTTTGCAAAAAATCAGCTCATCTAGATTTTACTGCATTGTTGTTGATGTTTTATTTTGAAAATCACTGAGATAATAACTAAGCTGTCAAGTAAGGAAAAACTGATTTTTTAATCTTCAAATCCAGCCTGGAAATATAGCATGTATTAATTGCTATTGTTTTAGAAACAATGAATATATGCCAATTTTATATTCTAAAATAGCCTTGAAAAAGATTAGTTAGAATAACAACTATATATATATCAACCCCAATTAATTTCTTCTGCCCAAATTATGTGTATATAGCTGTTCATGCATTTTTACATAAAATAATGTTAATCTTATTCTTTAAATAATATCTCTCATTTCAAACACTCCAAAAATAGCTCTGGGAAAGGCACCAAAGTTTTCCACCTTTCAGCCACACAACTACTGTTACTTAAGATAATCAAGTGACATTTAACATTGGAACCACACTTTCATTCACCCCAATTACTTTCATGAAGTTTGCTGATTCTTTCTTCCCCCTTTTATTACGTTTAATATTTTAATCGAATTCAAAGTTTCCAGGATATCTCATTCCCCCGCCCCCCAGGTTTTTTCTTATAATTTTCCAGATGAAATCCTTAATCCCATTTTAATTTGTTACATACATGCTAATCCACTTCTAGCTCTCTTTTGTTTTCTTCTTTCATTGTCTCAAGGCAGAAACACTAAGTTAGAATCTAAACTATGGTATTTCCCAATTTTTAAAAATATTTTACCCACAAAATTACCAAAAGAATTGCTACGTGCTTTATGCTGTGCTTCTTAGCATTAAATATCTGCCTTGCTCTGCCTTTCTCTTCTGATATATTTACCAAGATTACATTGATTTTCACTGCTGTATTTTATTTTTATTTAAGTCTGAAGACTCACTGGATAGTATTTGACCAGTTAAGTAGTAAACAGGGCTTTAAAAAAAGACAATAACTACATTACAGAACCAGATAACTTCTGCAATGAGAAATATTTAAGCTGGTTCTAATGTAACTAAGAATGTATTTTAACTAATGCCTTAATTTCATGAAAAAAAAAACCACTGATATTTTTATTAAGAAAAAAATTGCCATTAACTACAAGGGTAAACTAGAAACAGCTTTGTACTTACCAAGAAGCTCGGATTTCTAGGTTAAGTTTATCTCTCTGTAATCTTTAGCTGCTATTCAGGCTACCAATTTTAGACTTATGCACTCACAATCGAGAAAATGCCACCAGAAAGCACCACTACACTTCACATCGTGCATTTAACCCCTTTGTGCCGTTAGGCCCTTGTACAATACACCGCACTGCAAACAGGAAGGTACCACCACAGTAGACAGCCCAGTCGCCTGTTGCAACAAGGGTTAGACACAGGTAGGGGGCCCTGCAGTAAAGGAAGCTATAGTGTGCTACAACAGTGCAACAAAGAGGTTCAGGATAACAACCTGTTGGTAGCCATGAAATAGGATGTCTGTGCCAAATCCTTGCTTGCTGTAAGAAAGAAAAATAATTAGCCATCAGTAACAATGATTTTATAATTAAAATGCCATGTATATGATGCTCAAAAGCTTCCCACCTGCAAAAAAAAATTACCCAATACTGCACAACATTTTCATTCTCTCCATCAGGAAAACTAATTGTTTCTTTAAAAGTGAGACCAAAAGAATACATTCTTTCTTATCTCACATTATGGCTAAGACAAATTACATCTGTTTCTGGTAAATTTTTTTCCTAAAGAAGCAATAACAATGTTGCAAACAGACTTGACTTCTATTTAGGCAATGAAAATGCACTTCTCTTCATCCTTTTCTCCATTGCCTGAGTTTTGAGTGACCAGGACAGGCCTCAAGCAGGTGGAGGGTAGGACTGATGGAATAATTAGTTGTGCAAACATAATTGTTTGTTCCTCAAGAATTCTATCTATACTAAAAGTTAAGTGAATATTTTATAGATAACATTTACAGGTAGCCCTCAATTTACAGAACCACAATTGAGCCCAAAATTTATGTTGCTAAGTAAAATAGCTGTTAAGTGAATTCTGCCCCGTTTTATAACATTTCTTGCCAGAGTTGACAAGTGAGTCACTGCAGTTGTTAAGCTAGTAACAGGGTTGTTAAATGAATCTGGCTTCCCTATTGACTTTGCCAGGTCGCAAAAGAGGCTCATATGACCCCAGGATACAGCAACTGTCATAAATATGAGTCAGTGGTCAAGGGCCTGAATTTTGATTGTGTGATCTTGGAGATCCTGCAATGGTTGTAAGTGTGAAAAACAATCCTAAATCACTTTTTTTTCAGTGATATTGCAAATTCAAACAGTCACTAAATGAACTACCATAAGTCAAGGACTACCTGTATTTTTTCTTAAAAACATTTAATATGGGTAATTAGTAAAATTTCAGAGAAAATTAAATTAACTCAAGAAATTAAATGTTTGTTGAAATACGTGTCACTGAGAAAAGTTCAAGAAATTTAAATTTCTCATCATAAAGCCTAGAAGAGAGCCTCTGCATCAGATATTAATACACTTTAAAGAAAATATAGTATATCTCTTCAATAATGTGGATTTAAACCATTTATGTCTATGTAACAAAATAACCAATATTTTATGTCTAGATTTGGAAATTTTACAATACGAAAATCACACGAATTTAAGATCAGGGTGTTTAAAAAAAGTGGTGGTGCGGTGGTTTGAATGCAGTATTGCAGGCCACTGCCAGCAGTTTGAGCCTGACTGGCTCAATGAATTCTGGCTAAGAGACTTTCCTGCAGCAACACAGTACCCCTCGATACGAGGTTTGCCCCCACCCAACCTTTTGGCCTTCTGTAAGAATCTTACAATCTGGCTCTGCTGCTTGGCCTGGAGTCCAAATAGGAAGTGTTTTGCTGGATGTGGTTATGAGATTAAATCCAAGTTCTCACCTCCTTACTCCACTGTAAGGCTCTCCTATCTTAGCTACTTTTCTTAATCTTTTATCAGACTGCAAACTGCTCAGAGTTGTGTGTTTGTAAAATGGATGGCAAATAAATTTAATAAGATACATGTAGTTTTATTAATGGTTGCTAATGTCCCCTGACATAAGTTATTTTATTATGAATTTTCAATTTTCTCTTAAACAGGACATTCAACAATAGTATGGAAAAACCATGTTATTTCAAAGTGCTACAAATTATACTCACAATTTGCTTATGAAAACTATAAACTGCCTCAAAAATGAGTAAATTCTGCCGGTAGGCGGGATCTAAAATAGCCTATATGGATCTTTTTGGAAGAATTTAAAGGTCAAAAGACTAAAAATACTTATAAAAGGACTGAATAATTAAAGCAGAATGTTTCAAATTTAAAACCAAGTGTTTCATTCAACACATGTAGCATTTCATAGTATCCATCCTGCTCTTCTTGGGGATTCTTTATTCCAGTTATTCTCCTTCATTAATTCCAAAACTATCACAAGGGACCAGAATACCATGAGAATGGCTAGAATACCATCAATTGCATTTGAAGCCCAAGCTTGGGTGTAGAGAAAACCAAAAGGGCAGAGAACTCTTGTAGACCTGCAGATAATAATCCGGATTATCTGGCAATATGTCTCATTAAATTCTGTAGGAGCCATTACAGGGTTATTAAAATGAAATTGCCATGGTTTAAAGGTTTTCCATGGCAAGGTGTATTATTAAAAAATGTGTATTAGCCATGTCCAAAAACTGAGTTCTAACCAATGCTTAATTCATATTACTACAGTGAAAGATTTTGTATTCACATTTACTTCAAACCCCGCATAGCAAATTATGTTTTGTGGCATGTAAACACAATAAAAGTCTTGGCTAGGCAGAATTAGAAGATTTAGCTTATCAAAGGTTCCTGAAGGGGGATTAATGTGAACATAAAGTCAGTGACTCTTGATAAATATAAAGCATAGATTAGATTTTTTTTTTCTTTTTGGAATTGCCCTTTTTTAAAAAAATTAAAGATTGTTTTGTGGACGTATAAAATAAAAATAGCAAAGGGGGGGGGGAAGCACAATCATTTCTCCTTCAATGAAAACAACTGATGAACAGTTTTTTAAAACTTATGTTTACTTTTGAAATGACTGTCCTTAATGCTTTTATAAATCCCGATATACAAAAGCAGAGAGTTGATATCTTTTTTCTCTCAAAATTATCCTAAAATGATTAGTACATGAGCTGCTTTTTAAAGAGTTTTCTTGCAACTGACTATGCCATTTATTTCAAATTAAGGGAAGATTTGGCATTTAGTTGAACCAATTCAGACATGTTTCCAAAATCAATAATAGAAACATCAATGAATTCTTATTTCTAAATAAGAAAGATAAAAATAAGATAGGTGCTTATTTCAATCTCTGAGAAAATATTCACAAAATGACATCTACTATAAAATAAAATCAATAATAAAACAGTGCTGCCACAATCCAGCATTAATTTACACAAGCTGCAGTCTTCTAATGCAGATATCATTTGAACATATGTGAGTGTGATATATATTAATGAAAGATGACACATCACACCATTACTTTTTTCCTTAAAAATGATTAACATGAACAAATGAACATGATAGTTCTAGAAATGGATATTTTTAAACATACAAATATTTAGAACAATTAATACATTTGTGGATGGATTAACCAGGATAAACTGGCTGACTTCATGTAGCATATCAAGTTGCAAATCACAGTTTTTAAACTAAAGTGACCACTTTATGTTTAATCCTTTGATACTAAGATTCTGGCCTGTGGGGGAGGGGAGGGAATAACCTACATGCATATTAACCAATATTTCTCATCCTTGACAATCTTAAGAAGTATGAACTTCAGCTCCCAGAGTTCCACAGCCAACCAGTTGTCAAGGTTGAGAAATACTAAGTCAGACATTAATTAAATCTAATTAAACTGATTACAAAAAGTTAAACAATGTTGTGAAAATAAAATTAACTACAAAACAAATATATACAGTTGCAAACAATTCCAGTAATAAACTTTCTATGCAGCAACAAGCAAGATGAAAAAAAAGTGGAAGTATATTTTCTTATCCTGTGGTATTATATGAATGTTATGAAGGACTAAAGACTAAAAGTATAGTAACTGGCTGCTACAGTTGTCAGATATACCAGGACAATGTGTAAATTTACTCTGGTATTCAAATGGTACTTTGGATTAAATATGCTTATTTCAGAACTATCTGTCAATTTTGAGTTTGATAAGTTTAAAATGAAAAAAAAATAGCTTATAATTTATAATTATTTTATTTTAAGCACATTTATTGAACCAAGTAAACCAAAATTTATTTGAATACCCTAGTGTTTTAGTCACAAGAAAAATATTCCGCAAATAATTTAGTTAAGTCACACCATCACTATCACCCTTGTCAGATGGAAAAAAAGAATCAGTTAAAATAGTTACTGACCTCTCACTAACTGCGTACATTTCACAACATCTGTATGTGGATGCTCAATGGTAATCTCAAAACCTGAAAAATTAAATGTATTATTTCACAAACTATATGTTCTCATAACTATCTTTAAATTTTATTCGATGTCATGAAGTTACAAAATGTACATTGATTGTACTGAATACTCTTTGAACTAATAAAAATGTATAATGTGCTAGTATAATATTATAATATAATAACTAAACACTAATAGACACTCCAGACACTAATAAACAACAATAGAGACTCCATTATTGGAAGTACAATGTAAGAATTATATGCATTTACTATGCTTACCTAAAGTTTGAAGCATTATTGTTTCAAGTGTAACCAATTCCTGGGCCTGTTGAAGATATGCCTAAAAATTGGGAAACAAATTCTGACATATTAATATAATTTTAACATGTTAACAGTACCAAGAATGGTTTCAAAAAGACTTGATGGGTTTATTTTAAGTACATTATTTGATCAGGTCACAAAAACTGAAGCAGCACATGGGAAGAAAACAGAACAGTTTTAATTCAAAAATTTCTATTTTCCCCAAAAGGTACAGGTAGTCCTCAACTTACCAACACAATTGGGACTGGAATTTCTGTTGCTAAATAATGCTGTTGCAAAGTGCTTAGCGGTGGCAATGCAGTGCTAGCTGTTGTAATTCCAAACACAAGAATGTTAAATGGGAAGTAGAAAAGTCCCAAGTGAAAAGTGCAGGGATATTCCAGGGGAATGGGGAGGGCATTGGTGTGTGTGCGCACGCGTGTGTGTGTCCAAGTCCAATTCTCAGGAGTTGGGGGAGTGCGGTGGTGCTGTACAAGATCAGTGAAAGAATATGCTGTAGCTTCGTGGGTTTTTTTTTGGCACACTGTGGGTCTGGGCTCTAAGAAGTCCTCGAGCTGCAGCAATCACTCCTGGAAGCCTTAGCAGCACAGCGCAAACTGCACTGCAGCACAAAGCAGCCACCAGCAGTGAGGTGCCCCAGAAAGCCACCACCAAGCTAAACTGCACTCTGAGATCCCTGTCACCTACCATTATTTCAAATATGACTTTCCAATTTTATTTTAGCCTGATGGGACGAAGAACTTAGGGTTCACAACATTTCCTCTTATGTTTTCTGCTGCTTCCCTCGTTGTATGACGACCATAACAACTCATTCTTCTTCAGGTATTATTTTCCAAAATAGCATGGAATGGAGGAATAGGAAAAGCGGATACGATTCCAATCATTCTTATTACCATTACTTTCTGTGTTGCTTTTGCAAGTACACTGAGTGCTTCTGTATTGGAGATAAATTCCTTATGTGTCTAATCACATTCAGCTAAATAAAGTATTCATTTCTGGAGAAGCAATGCCAAAATGCTCCATGAGAGCAGAGATCCCAAAATTCCTCTCTGGATGAAGGGTTTTCCATACAGACGCTCCCTATGAGGAGACTGGTCTTCATTGGGTTTCAGAGTTATGGGAGCTGGAAGAATCAGGTTTGCCCAAGTCACAGTTCAAAGCCTTTAAATGGACACTGGGTTCAACCATGTCCTTTCTTAATCACTTTCACTGGGAATGCTTGAGTTTTAGATGTTAAGAACTTTCAGAAAGACAGATTTGACCACGCTGTCTGATTTCTTTCAATCCTCAGCCAAAGAAGTTTAATGTAAGTTTAAATCTTTAAAAAACCCTTTTTTTATTTGGAAACAAATAGCAAAAGAGTGATTGAAGTGTTAATTTTGGAAAGCTTTTACATGGACAAAGGGGAAAGATTCACTTGAAATAGGATTTTGAAATAATTTTAAGAATATTTTCTATGGTTTTTCAAAAATCCTATTAAAAATATATGAAGATTTTGAATGTAAGTATAAGAAAGTGGGAAAGTGTTGTGGATTAGAGAAAAATATAGGCAGAGACCTTGAATGCTGGTTATTAGAGGCAATCAAAAAATACCCTAAAGATGACAATTAAGGGACAAAACCCACAAATACATAATGGAAAAAAAATTATTTCAGCTCTGGAATAATTCAATGAAATTTTGCAACAAAGTACCAGAACTTTCTCTTGGGATTGTTTGATACTATAAAACAGGTTCAAAACAAAAGATACAAAAGAATGTATGAGCCTTTGAATGAGAGTCATCTTTTGAACCAGAGAATCAGGTTGTTTTGCATATGGATTAAAATTGACAGGATACAAAACAGTGATGCTGACAATGATACAAATCTTCCAAATAAAACCAGCTGATGGTTAGCGGAAAGGTACAAATAATAAACAAGGAAAATAATTTGGATATGCAGATTTCAAATCAGAAGATAACTGATAACTTTCTTAGTTTGGATTTGCAAGATATGTGTTACACTTACAAGAAATTTCTGACAAAAGATAAACAGGAAAAAAAGATCAGTTTTTGGGATATTAATAAATATCAAAAATATATTCATTGTATTTTTAGGGAAAACGATAAATTGTGATATTAAAATTGAAAGGAAACAAAGAGGATAAAATTAATGTGCGGGACATTGAAGAGATTAAAGATTAAAAATTTCAATATGTTATTTCTAGTAGTTCCTGATGCAATTTTTCTTAATTAACTTTTGAATAATGAAGCTTTCAGGATTTGTTTAAAGACATCAGATATGTGAAAAAGATTTTTTATTGTATTTTAAGAGACAAATAAGACACTGTAAAATAAATGAAATGAATACAAAATTAATTTATTTGTTTAAAGTTAAATCACATTGTGATTTCTTATATTGTTATTTCTAGTAATTCTTAATGGGCATTTGCTATTAAGACTGAACGATGGGGCTTAATTATTTGCTAAAAGATGAGATATGGGATGAAGAGATTTTTGGCTGAAATGTTAGAAAAGAAATTAAGTTAATGAAATTGCTTCTACTTTCCTGACAAAGAGGGAAGTCATTTCTTTTTCCACTCTTTATATATTTTTCTCAATTTCGCCATTCCTTCTTTTTTTCTCTGTACTTTTTTATATTTTTCACAGTTTGTATTAGTTTTTTTCTTCACATTTTTAAATTTCAATAAAAAATATTGTTCTGAAAAACACACAATGCTCTAAAGACTTTTTATTTCTTTACAACTAATATACTTTTGTATTAATGTAGATTGACAGCAAATTAGGAGCAGAGAATAAGAAAAAACATCTTTTTTTTACAAATGCACAAGTTGTCACATAAAATGTTAATGGTAATTACTATCGCATTTTAACAAAATTCCCCCCCTTAGTTGGAAGACTTTTCCCCAATGAAAAGTATATTAAGTAGTTTCCTGATGATTAATGTGATAGCCTATTTCTAATACTTTTTAAGAATGATAGAATGTTAAGCAGATGTTTTTTGTTAATAATGAAAGAGATAGCATGTAAACCTTCATTTGAAAAAGAAACAATAGGCAAATTCCTCTTCTGATTTATAGACTGAAATAAGATTAAATCTCTATATAAACATACATCACTCTTTGTGTCCAGCTGGGGCTCTAGAGGATGAAGGCAAGCATGTGCTACTTTGATAACATGTTCAAGTTTCCGTGGTTGTTCTTCTACTTTTGCAGCCAAAAATAATGCAGTAGGAGAGATTATCTGTGGGTAAAAAATGCATTCTGTTTAAAACACTATTACAGCTTATTCTTTATGAGATTAGTTACTACTAGTCCCTAGAAGTATATGAACTAAATATAATAATACTGTCTTATAAACACTGAGAATTATTTTGTCTAATTTTGTCACTTAAAAATATTAGGCCAATTGTACTTTCTTCCAAATATTTTCAACAGAAGTGAAGAATCAAAAGGTCCATTTATATTAGCTTGTACCTAATGCAATACTGATCACAACCAATGCTGGTTTTATTATTTTAATATTCATCTTGTAGCCAATAAATTCAGTTGCCTTCTGGGACAAAAATTCTAACCTACATGGAATTTTAAATATTCCTTCTCATGTCAAACTGTCTCCAAATAATACCACTGTTAATCAAGGACAATTAGCTTTATCTCATGGATAGGCCTTGGAGTTCTTGGTGCTCTGAGCTTCCTTGCTTGCTGGTTCATTACTCAACTAGGTAACATAAATTGTGTAGCCAGTTGGGCAATGAAATATTTGCAAACAAGCTCAGAGAGCATGGAGATCACTCTTTCATTGCCTTCCTTTTAAAAGCACGCTGTAAAAACTACACTGTAGTGCAAATCAATAGCTAGAGGTATACCTACAGCTAGACGTGGTATAATATTAATCCGTTGATTCTACTGGATTCCTTAATACTTTTCAGTTCTTTGGGCTTATCTCTTAGGGGACAGCCTCGAGAGAGATATTGTTGTGTTTTCATGGCTAGCACCAATGAAGCAGTGATGAGCTTTCAGGCTGGGTGACTGTGGTATGGTTTTCTTTTGTTCTGATGGTTTGCTAGCAATTGTGCCAAGTTGCTAAGAGGGATACGACAAAGCAGTTCCCACTACCTCTGCAGATGCCAGCCTGAGTTGCTGGAATAACATCAGAACAAAAGAAGATTAGACCTCAACGACCCAACCAAAACTCAGCACCACTTCAGCCTTAAAAGAGCTTTCCCATCCCTGGCTCATAATAAATTCCTCAAATTTGAGTCATATGTGAATCATCCTATAAAGTTCTACAGGGCTCTTTTCACCCTTGCCCTTAACATAATATAAATTCATCTTCAGATCTGGGGCATTGTGTTCATTTGAAACAGCATAGGCTAACAGCATCTAGCTTTATTACATCTACCATAGGCTGCCAGTAAATTTTTTAAATGCTACATAGGATCATTTAGGGATACTTCCTATGAAAACAACCAGGCTGAAGTTTAATCTATAGCACTGTCTTCTGGTAGACTTTTTTCTTTAGGCTGATTGAATTCACAAAGCGTTTAAAATGCTGTCATGACCTGGTCTACACCTAGCAGTAAATTGTAGGTCTTGGTTTACAAAGCACAAGGATTGGATTCATAAATTAAAGCAACATTTAAAAAAAAGCTTATTATGATTTAATTCAGTAATTGTCAACCAGGCATCATGGACCATAACCGGTCTAGGTGGGATGCAGAATAATTTCAACTTTATGTGTTTAAAACTTACCATGAATGAAATATAAAAAGTGCTGTTTTTTTAAATAAAGTTCTTTCTAATATGGTTGGATCCCAGTTCTTTGACATTGGTAAATTTGTTTAATTCAATGTATGAATTTAGCTAAAGTGAACTGCTGCTATAATATATTGTGAGCCACCAAGAATCTATTTATAACTGCAGCTGAATATAAGTGTTATAATAATATAAGTGGCTAAGAGAGAGGGACTTGCCCAAAATCGCCCAGTTGGCTTTCATGGCAGGGCAGGACTACAACTCATAGTCTCCCAGTTTCTAGCCTGGTGTCTTAACCATTTAGAGCAAACTGGCTCTCAATTTTGGTTAATTTCTATTTAAAGTGCTTTAAAGTAATATGCAACTTAGACATTCAAAAGTACATATAGTATCTATTTCCTACAAGCTTCACTGAAGAAATATTGGCCACAATGCTACCATAGATGCAAAGCAGATTTATTGCTGATAGCAGCTAAATTGTAACATTGAAAGAAAAATTATATCAAAAGATACTTTGTGTTTTTAATTCCATAAAAACATGCTACTCCTGCTCCCCACAGAAAATAGAGGAATAGCACTTAGACTTATATACTGCCTCACAGTGCTTTACAGTCCTCTCTAAGCAGTTTTCAGACTCAGCATATTGCCCCCAACAATCTGAGTCCTCGTTTTACCGACCTCATAAGAATGGATGGCTGAGTCAACCTTGAGCCGATCAGGATCAAACTTCTGGCTATGGGCAGAGTTAGCCTGAAATACTGCATTCTGATCACTATGTCACCATGGCTCCTCCTACAGCTATGTTTACCTTTACTGAAATTCTAAATAGTTGATTATACATATTCACTGCTATCAAGATTTAGGCATTTCAAAAATATTTTTTTTCCAAATTTTCCCATGAAAACTTATTTTAATTTTTAATCAAACTCATAAATGGGCTCATAAACAGTGCATTATGATTTGTTTGTGACTAAATCAAATGTATCATCTCAGCTATTATAATTCCATAGCCTGTCTGTGGAACTACAGATATGGAAATTGTAAAGAATGTCTTATTATACACATAAGCTACTTTGGATCTCAAAATACAACAAAGTTTGTGTGTCAGTTTCAGCAACCACAATAACTCATTTATTCAAGTCATGAATTTTTTATTCTAATGTACTCCTTTACTATTAACATATTAAGCAGAAAATATTTGACAAATGAGCATTTGTAAAATAATTGCTGTAGGGTAAAGGAAGAGGGTATGACTAGCCTTAAAACTCCAACTTACTAGATGGCAAACTCTTCCCACTTCCTAACTCCCTTAATAACTCTATCATTCCAGCTTCTAGCTCAGAACAGTTCATGAAAATGAAATAGTATCCAGAGGTAAAATTCTGTATCATGAGAACTTCCTTTAAAAAAACCACAACGGAACATCTGCAATTACATTTTACCAGTTTAAAGTCCATTGTGTTTGTCTAAAAAATATCCAGGACTATTTTGTTGTTGTTAGACTAGGATTTTAGAAAATACCTTCAGGGCGAAGTGCATCTATTTCATAAAAGCAGGCTACACTGAGATTAACATTACTAAAGTATCTGCAGCTTAGTCTGAACTACAGTCTTTATCTTTTCAATGCTAACTTAGTGACTTCTGGAAATGCTAATATAGTTTAGTGGACTTAATAAGCAGCATCCCCTGAGAAAACAATTCCATGTAAGTTCATGAAGCTGAATAAATAATACCCAAAATCATATTGTCCCTTTTTAATTTTGTGCAAAAGTAAATTTGAGTTAGGCTTTGGGTTCTTTCTGGAACACATGGATGTTATTTCCACAGTACTGGCACAAGTTTAATATAGATGTTAAAACTTTTATTGCATTGGTTTGGGATCTGGATTTCTGATTAACCTCTCTTTTGTTCCTAAATAGTGCTTGTTGACACCAAGCATATGGCTACTGGTTTCTATAGTCTGTAGTTCTCGGTTTACAAAAGACATGATTTAGTGATCAGATATATTAAAAAGCTATTAACTCAAATTGATATGTTTGCCCATTATGTATATTAGCAAATTGTAACCCTGATAAAAACAAACCTTAAAAAAAAACTCTTCTGGGAAACTGTCCAGAACACATTCTTTCTTATCACAAAGAAGATACTATAAACATCACCCCCAAATTTCTAAAGCCATGAATCAAAGGATAATAATATTTTAAAAGCCACTTCCAGTTAATGTTATGTCAAGTTCAGATATACTTACATTTCTATTGAATTTTGTGAATGAATGATGCATATAAAACCTGTGCATATAAACAATTGCAGTATTTATTGTAAGTTGAGATCTTAAATTGTGTCAAGGAAATACAACATATGTATCCTCTATTTTAACTTTTTATTTTTTTATAATGTTCACTGCCAGAGACCCTTGTTGAGATGAGTGATAGAAATAAAAATAAAACTTGCATTCAGCTGCTTTGTAAAAAAAAGTTATGATTTTTTTTTCAAATTATTAATTCAAATATAATTTTCACAGGACCGAAGAACTTTGTTAAGATAGATCTCTCTAACACAAGAGTGCTATCTGTGAAAGCCTTCTGATCAACTAGGACAGGAATCCCCAACCTCCGGGCCCTAAGCTGCCACCCATTCAGAATTGATCTGCGTGGGCGGCAAATGGTGCAAATGGAGCTGCGAGTGTGAACCTACCACTCACACAGAATCATCCACTCACTGGGACACCAGGCAGAAAGGTGAACTAGGACAAAGTTTGGATAAAACAAAAAAGACAGCAATCTTCCTCATTGTTGCCCCCAGGCAGTGTCCTATGCCCACACAAAATCCATTTGGAAGAGAAATTCCAAAATGGTGTATACAGTATTATACAAAAATTACAGTATTCCTCTTCTATAATAAGAACATTCAGAGAAGAACTCTATGTTGCATACATTAGCAAATTAAAAGCTGGATCCAATTCAGGTCTTGAAAAGTTGCTGCCATTATGGAACATATAATATACATCAGATTCATCCTTCCACACTAATCCTCCGGTGAACCAGGACTTCAGGGTAAATTCTCATCATACCTTTGGTCTGGCTACTAAACTACCCAAAGTGAAAACAAATGAAATTTCAGGAAATCAGTAGTTCAGCCAAGCTGAGGTGAGCCCTAGAAGGCAGGCAGACAACTCCAGGATTTAATGATAAATCCACTTTATTATAGGTGCCAAAAGAAGATAAAGTTCCACAGTCACAAGACCCAGTTAAATATTTAAAGCCCTAATCCTATCCCAATTCCAACTGCAGCCAAAACAATTTCTAATCATTGTCTGAAGTAAGCCCCTCATGTAAGTCCAGCAAACTCTCTCGAAAAAAACCTGACAAAACACCCCTTTCCTTTATTTTAGGGGTCAGGCAATTCCCTCTGGGCAGATAAGGCTGATTTGTGATTTAAAAGACCAACTGCTGTCCACTAAAAGATAGATGCAGTTTGTGCTAATATTACATACTAAAACTACTGATATTTTTTAGAATTTTTTTCTCATAGAGCCATTTTTGAACACATTATTCTATAACCTGAGTTTTAGAACCACATCTTAACTTGGCATGAATGCTGAATTTTTAGAACTCAGGTTATTCCACTTCAAAAGCTAACAACTTCAGTGTCTGTTACAAAATTATTGGCTTTTAAAATTCAGCATTCATGTTAAGTCAAGATAGGGTTCAGAAATAATCTTCTGCCAACTATAGAAACTATCGTCACAGTTATAAAAACTAGAAAATGTGTTCACTTTAAACATTAAGTATTCACAAAGTTTATTTAAATAAGTCCATTCTCTTTTTCAGTTATTACTACTTTCCCAGATTTCACAAGCAATATATGAAATGTCAAATAACAATTTATTTCCAGAAATGTTCTAATGGATCTGTACTGTTGCAGCTTTGCATTGCATGACTGGCAAGAACTCCGATTCTATGAAATATGAAATCTCTCAAGTTGAGATAACTTTGATGGTTTCATGGACACATCCACTGCCTTTTGCTGGGAATTTATTACTTGCCAATCTAGACAGAGATTTTCTCTCGATTTTCTGGCAGTTTCATCCAATAAACAGATCCAAATCTGCTTAACTTTTCGAGATAAGCTTATCAGAGTCAACTGTATTGAAATAGGCAGCTATAGAAATTGAATAAAAAAATTGCTAGCAGAATTAATTTTATGATAAACAGCAGCTATCAGCTAATACTTGTTTTAGCAAAATATTGATCTAAATTAGTTTTGCTGATATCTTCATAACATTTAATTAAACATATTCTGATATTTATACAAAACGAATTCAGTCTGCATTCAGAACTACAGAAATAAAGATAGCAGCTATTCCTTACTTCAAAAACTCCGGAAAAACTGTTGAGCATACCAGAGAGGCTATATTTTCAATTTCATTATTCAAAAATATCTATTTATTTTTAGATAGAATAAATAACATACAAAAAGTTCAATTTAAAAACCTTATTTTCAATGACATTTAACTTGCCTAGATTGTTTTACTCTTCTTTAAAACACATTTGTTCCCTGTTTCTCATTTAAAACAATTCCTGGATGAAATATCTTGTCCATCGTTCACATCAAATGCCTCAAAACTGTATATGCCAGTTAGTTTGGGTTTTTTGGGGCGGGGGGGGGGATGTCACACCTGCCGTTTATTCCTTTCTGTCACCAAACTTTTTATCCACCACATGAAGTANGGGGGGGGGGGTTCCGTTTAACCAACAAGATATATTAATACCTCCTATTAAATCGCAATTAAAACACACGCACAACCGGTTGAAAAACAATACTGACGGCACAAATCCGAGTTTACCTGTGTTCAGTAGCCATTATACAACCATAACATTAAAAAAAGGATCAACCGTTTGATCCTTTTGCAATCAAACAAACCGAAAAAGCACCTGGCTAAAAAGCCAACTCGAAACCCACGCAGGCTAAGGGGGGTACTGAACAAGGCAACTCGCACGTTATCTCCGTGGAAAAACTTAAAGCCACCCCGGAGCGCAAAGGAGGCAGACAGGCGCCGAAACTCCGCCTCGCTTTTTCTCCTCGACTCCCGGGGGAGCCTGTGGCGCCTTCCCGGCTCTCCCCTGAAGACGGGAGCTCAGGCCGAGGGGTGGAGCCACAGCAGGCGAGGCCTCCCAGCCTGGCCATCGGGCCGGCCTTCCGACAGAACCCCTGGGACCGGGCCTCACCCCCTCCCGAAAGGCTCTTCCCTTCTCCCGCTGACTCCCTCCCCTCCCCTCCCTCGCCCCGGCCTCCTCTTTCCCCCTTCCGAGCCAGCCGGCCCCGCCGCTAAGGATACACGTTGAGGCGCTGGCCCATATCCTGGATGAGATTGGCCGCCTGCTGCCGGTACGAGAGCTCTTTGTCGGCCTCGACGCCGCAGTGGCGCGACGGCGTGTTCTCCAACCGTTCCCGGCTGAAAAACCAGCGCGAACTTCCTAGGCCGGCTCCGCCAGGCCCGCGCGACCCCGAACTCGCGCCAGGTCCGGAACTCAATGCCGCCGCCATGACACTTCCTCCTCCTCCCGAAGCTGCACCCGCCGCCGGCGCGCCCGGCTCCTCCTCTTCCTTCGCGGCACCTCTCGCGAGAATTCAGTCACAGCGCGGCCAAACCGGAACTCACCCGCATTCTGCAATTCTCCGGCTTTAATAAATCATAGAGTTGCAAGTTGGGTTGGTCGGGGCGGAAGGAAAAACTGGCGGAAGACTACTTTAGTGCGGTTTTAAAGAGTGCCCCTATCGAGTCGGAGGACGTTCCCTCTGCCGCTGTTTTTTCCTGTATTGAGGCATCGCTGAAGGTTTTTCTTTGCTCTGTTTATCAGAGTCCGAGAAGCTCAGAGAGGGGATTGGTTGCTTCGTGCGTGCCGAAGCAGCTTCCTGATTTCTTCGGAATTTTTGTTCTCTCCATCGATTTTTTTTTCCGGGTCAGAAATAATATTAAAAAAGGTGATCTTAGTAAATGGTTGTGAGTCCACTCAGCCATAATAGTAAATAAGTGACTTCATCTCAAGTTTTGGTCTGTGTGCAACGGTGCATTTTAGCAGCATTAAAATCTTCCAGCGTCTTGATGGAACAGTGCAATTTCATACAGGGAGTCCTCAACTTACGACCACAGCTGAGCCCCACATTTAATGTGAAGTGAGAAATTTGTTCAGTGAGTGTTGCTCTATTTTGTAACTTTTTTTTGCCACATTTGTTCAATGAATCAATGCAGCTGTTAAATTAGTAACACGGTTGTTAAGTGAAACTGGTTTCCTCATTGACTTTGCTTGCCAGGTCACAAAAGCTGATCACATGATTTCAGGACACAGCAACCGTCACAAATACGAGTCGGTTGTCAAGGCTCCCAGTGTAAATCACGTGACCATGGGCATGCCAACAGCGGTCATAAGTGTGAAAAATGATCATATCACTTTTTTCAGTCACATAATTTCGAACAGTCACAACATGAACTGTTATAAGTCAAGGACTACCTGTATTAACATGAGAGGATCACCCACTGTTTCTGTTTGATTTATCCCTATCTCATTTGTTTCTCACTAAAGATGGGTTTTCTGATGAAAAAACATTCTGTATAACTTGCAATAGATTATCCTTCAAAATAATGGTTAAAATGTCCTTTTCATTCATCACCCAGTTATAGATTTGTCTTACATAGATTGTCCTGTGGGGATTTTTTCATTTCAATTGCTTTTTAAAACTCTAAATTCATAAAAATCCCATAATACCAAATCAAATGTCATGGCTTGGAGAAACCGATTTAAAGTTGATTCTCAGAAGAATGCCAGTTATTGGACTTGGAGATTTCTCCATTGTTTTCAACAGACATGGAAATCCAAAGCAAGCACACATACATAAGTCAGCCAGATACAAATAGTCCTAGACTTATGACCTCAATTGAGCCCCAAATTTCTGTTGCTAAAAAAGACAGTTGTTAGGCTGCTTTTTTTAACAACCTTACTTGTCCCAGTTGTTAAGTGAATCACTAGTTGCTAAATTAGGAACCCAGTTAAGTGAATCTGGCTTCCCCATTGACTTTGGTTCTGAGAAGTTTGCAAAAGGTGATCTCTTGATCCCAGAACACTGCAACTGTCATAAATAAGAACTAGTTGCCAAGCATGCATGTTTTGACGTGACCATGGGTATGGTGCAACGGTTGTAAGAGTGAAAAATTGTCATAAGTCACTTTTTTCAATGTCATTGTAACTTTGAATGTTCATTAAATGAACTATTGTAAGTTGAAGGATACCTGCATTCCTCTATGTACAACTATTCTTTGAGCACCATTCAAAATTATAACGGCACTGAAAAAAGTGACGTATGCCCATTTTTCACATTTATAAC
This sequence comes from Laticauda laticaudata, assembly GCA_004320025.1. NCBI lineage: Eukaryota > Metazoa > Chordata > Lepidosauria > Squamata > Elapidae > Laticauda > Laticauda laticaudata. The sequence continues at coordinate 14,770 of BHFT01049359.1, read as the reverse complement.
CATTGCAGCATCCCCATGGTCATGTGATCAAATTTTGGATGCTTGGCATCTGGTTCATATTTACGATGGTTGCAATATCCAGGATCATGTGATCACCCTTTACAACCTCTGACAAGCAAAGTCAATGGGGAAGCTAGATTCACTTACCCACGTTACTAACTTAAGAAATGCAGCAATTCACTTAACTGTGGTAAGAAAAGTTGTAAAATGGGGCAAAGCTCAACTATTGCTTAGCAATGGAAATTTTGGGGTCAATTGTGGTCATAAGTTGAAGACTTATCTACTTAAATTGTGATCATAGGTCAAAGACTCATCTACTTAAATAGTCTTGCCTGATTTGGGGAGGTGAATAGAGCGAGAGAAAGGAAAGGGGAAATGATATTTGGTCAGAAGCGAGCTGTGATATAAACTTGCAGGCCTTCAGTAATTTACTTAGCGCTTACTCCACAGGTCATCCTTAGTGAAACGTGCAAACCAGCGTTTGCATTTCCTGTGTTGGATGAGGAGAGCACATCTTTCTCCTATCCTGGCCACTTTTTACACAATCAAGAATGTTTTAACAAAATGCATTGTTGTTTAGTTTGGTGGCAGCAGTGCCTCAGATAGAAAGTCCATACAGAGATGTATAAGGACAGCTGAGAAGAAAGCTTACAGGAAGCTCATTTCCTGTCATTCCAGATACTGCTTATAAGCGCAATATGCTTAGAGTTCAAAAGCATTGTTATTTATACCCCACACACCCAGTTTGTGGTCTGTTTCTGTTGCTCCCCTCTGGGAGGAGGTTTTGATGTATTTCTAGCAAGACTACTGGATTCTGTACCTGCTTTTTCCCTATGCCATCCGTCTGATAAACCCACAAGATTAGTTTTTCTTGCCATGTACATGTATACATCCAGACTAGATTGTGTTGTTTCTCTGTGTCATATAATATATATGGGTATATGCAGGGGTGGGATTCAAATTTTTTAACCACCGGTTCTGTGGGTGTGGCTAGGTGGGTGTGGCCATATGACTGGGTGGGGGAGAATGCAGTCAGCAATGTCACACATACATGATAAGGACTGACGGGGAGAGGAGGGGCGGGTGGAAAGGGGCAGGGGCAGCCAGGGGCACAATTTGCCGGTTCTCTGAACTGTGCAAAATCATAACAACCGGTTCTATAGAACCGGTCTGAACCGGTAGAATCCCACTCCTGGGCATGTGCATAATTTTGTACTTATTTATTTTGTCATGTTTATGTAGCTGTGTATTAGAGGCCCTTTGAGAGTTGTATGCAATGAAATTTCATGTTAATGTATGCCAATTAGTGTACATTCAAAGTGACAAAGTTATTCTAAGTCTAAATCTAAGTCTACTACAAGTCCTGTTTGCCCAGTATGAGGCCAACCCAGTATAGTGAATATTTCTCAGTTGTTGTGGGGAAAATAGGAGGAGGAAGGTTTGTTGGATATGTTCGTTGGCTTGAGTTTTTTTAAAATAAAAAAGTCTGGATACAAATAAACAAATCTTCTAACTCTTTGTGTAACAGTGCAAATTTTGTATAAGCGAGGCAAACTTCTACGTTTAAGTGATAATCATTCATTGATCTCATGCTGAAATAGTCCATTCCATATATAACAAGAAAAAAAATCTTACAACTATATAACTTCTCAAAAAGGTCTTTGCTCATGCAGCTTTTATAAGGTTTTATTATAACCTGGAGTCAGGTTTTCAGCACATGTATATTATCTGAAATTGGCATGAGATTGAATAAATATGAAAATGAGATTGCATAAATATGAAAATGAGATTTATGGTTGTCCTCCAGAACCTAAATGTGTTGATGTATAATTACTGCAATTCTGTGATTACTCAAATTGTTTTCTGTCAATATTCAAAAATGAAAGAGCATTGCCAGACTGGAGCTTTTCCTGTAACAAAAGGAATGAAGGTTTTGAGAAAGCATTAACAAACATTTTATATATATATGTGCAAAATATGCCTCAGAAGGCTTCTCAAATACTCAGTGAATTGCTGTTTACAAATAAATTCATTAATTATGTGTTATAATAGCAACAGCACTTAGACATATACTGCTTCACAGTATACTTCTCAGAATCTCTCAGAAAATGTTATGTGGGGAGAGCTGATAGACAACAGATAGGTACGCCTGAAAATCTGTCAAAGGTAAATATATCTTCATCTTATTCTAAGATTAATATGATTTTAATCACTATATGTTGCTCCAGATATAGAGCAGATTATCAATATATTTCCATCAGATATCAGTTTATTGTAATAGAAATGTTCATCCTTCATCAAATAATGCTGAGAGGTAACTTGGATTGGAAGTTAAGGGCACATAAATAAAATTGATGAAAAAAATGCATTGATTCTCTAACAGACAAGATAAAAACTCTATTGAATCATAGTTGATTCCTGGTGACTGTTTAAATATCTCCTTATGAAAAAGCGCCCATAATTTAAAACATAGAATCATAATCATTTAATTTTTGCCACTGAATTTTTAAATTCCTTTTTAAAAGCTTCCTGACATAATTTGATATACTATTGCAAATGATAGTGAGATGGGTTGCATATAAATTAAATAAATTTAAAAACCCCAAATTATAGCTCTTGGATTTCCTGATAGTTTTCTACTCAGTTGTTCACCACACACCAAAATAATTTAATACTTTAATTTTTACAGTTTTTAACAGGACAGTGGATGATTATAGAAAAAATGGTGACTCTTTTGCCAGGCTTTGAATGGATGTCTAGTTATGGTCGGGAAAACAGGTTTACTATAAATGGCCCAAAGAGGCAACATTTCTTCTATTCTGGAGATAGGTATTTTACTTTAAAATCTCATTGCCATAATACTGAAATGATAACCATAGAATTTTTATATTGAACTTCTATTTTTTCCTATTAAGTTTTTTTAAAATTTGTGACATAGTGTCCCAATCATTAGGGAAGGCTGGTGGGATTATAGTCCTTTTCTCACTTATTAAAAGGATCAGTTATTATGAAAAAGTAACATTTTATAAACTCTTTGATTCTTGCCTTCAGATTTCCTATGAATATAAATGATCACATATTAGCTTTACTCTTAGTGTCTCAAAATATTTCAAAATATGATCCAGTGTGAAAACCAGTTTGATCCATTAGTTAAAATGCTGAAATAGGAATGGTAAAACCTGAATTCTAGGCCTAACTTAGACTTGGAAATAACTTTTTGCTAATTTGCACAGTTGAAAGCTAATTGTTCCCTTTCAACTGTGGGAGAAAGTAACGGAAAACTACCTCCAAACAAGAAGCTAAGAAAAATTATGAAATCTATGCAATCACTAAGAAACAAATTTGACTTGATTTTTTTTTTAATTGTTCCCATGTTAATTTTTTGTGAAGAATTGTCTCATAAACTTTTATTTACATTACTTTTATCCTACCTTTTTTTTCCTTAAAAAGAAGTCTTTCTGGTTACTAGAAGTTTATATATTTAAATAATAAGATATGTCGTATAAGCCTCAAATGAAAGCTAATGAATTACAAATTGCACTACAGTACTGACAGCCACATTAAACATTAAAGCATACACTCAAAATCAGATAACATACTTTTAATTGCTCATCAAAGTCCTCCATGGAATCAATTAGTTTTCCAGGCTCATGTTCCCCAAGTGGAAATGGATAATCTGTTCCCAACATCACTTTCTCCTGAAAATATAAACAAGTAGATTGATTGACCTGTTGGCATGTTAATGAATTTTGTTTTTCATCTTAAGGAATCATTGCTTATTGTATCCTCTGACTATCATGTTGTACCTTATGATTCTTGACTTTTGACAAATGTATCTTTTCTTTTATGTATACTGAGAGCATTTGCATCAAGACAAATTCCTTGTGTGTTCAATCACACTTGGCCAATAAAGAATTCTATTCTGTTCTATCATTATGTAAATTATGGAATTGGATGGATTGACAGACACACACTTTTTAAATTTTTGTAAGCTTTTCTGCAAGCTTACATCAAATTAGAGGATTCTCCTTATTTAGAACAGAATATTCTTTATTGGCCAAATGTGATTTTGTCCAAAGGAATTTGTCTTTGTGCATAAGCTGTTCATGTATATACAACAATAAAGTGATAAAATCATAAGATATCAATAGGAGGAGGTTATAGGAAAGATGAGAAAGATATTTGTGATATAATTACATTATTTTCTATGGATAACAGTATGTAGTTTATGTATGTCAGTATGTAAGAATTTTTCACTTTTATTTACCAAAAGATAGGTGATAATGAGGAATAAAATATATAATCTTGTTTTCAAAGACAGCATATAGCTGATGAACAATATTAATAATGTATTTGAATCAAAGGCTTCTTCTGCATGAGAAGAGACAAAGTCCAACATGTGGCCATAATCAAATGACTAGCCCACCATGGTTTTTTACATGCACTACACAAGCAACACATGTAAAAAGGGGGTAGGATTTCAAACACTGACTTTTAACTGCCAAGATAACCCTAAGTGAAACTGCATTAAATTGGTTCCGATATTGAAAAAAAATATTAGTTTGCTTTAGGAGCATTTTATTTAATGTTTTTCTGTTTGCAATATTATTCCCAGTAGGTGTCACCACAGGGTTCTAAAAGAAATGCTCCAATCTAAGCTCTTTAGGCCAAAATAGAGATGCCTAATTTAGTCTAGTCTAGTCTGCTTTTGTGTGTGTGTGTGTGTGTGTGTGTGTGTGTGTTAGAGGGATGATTTTGTAAAACTGCTAAAGCTCTGTACCTCTGCCAGGATGTCAGTCTTTCAGAGATTCCACTACTGCTACATTTTTAAGAAAATGTTCATGCCGTTGCTTATTGAATGAATGGCATGGAATGTCTCATTTGGCCTTCAGTCTCAACAGCTCTTTTTGTGGAATAGTATTTACGATCTAGGAATGAATAGTATGTTGTCGTAGAGATTCTCACTCACCTTTCCTATTATGTTCACCAGCAACTTCAGTGCATGCTTATCATGAACCAGTGAATCTGTGTAGAATGAACCAAGGTATTGCCTTGGATCGATGCTGTTATGGATTGCACACAAGTCAGGTCTCACTATGAATCCATGGGAGATACGTCCTACTGTGTAAGGAAAGGAACCACCTAAAAATATTTTTAAAATGTAACTTATGTTTTATGCATTAGTTTATATTCCACCTTTCCTGCAAGAGTACAGAGTGGCATATTACTTTTTCCTCTGTGATTGTACCCCCTCCCCCGCCCAGCAACCACAGTAAATTGATTAGTTGGGTTTAGAGATAGGACTGACCATCAAGTGAGTTATCATGGCTGAGAGATTTTGCAGTTCTACACCAACAGTATAATCACAACACTACCTTGGCTCTGATACTTACCTCCATGGGCAAAGCAAACTCTCAGATTGGGAAAGCGCTCAAAAGTTCCTCCCATAATCATGGAGCAAATGGCAATGGTTGTTTCAGTGGGCATGCCTAATAATAAGAAATAATATTCAGGATTAATGATTGCTACTAATATGACAGTATCATATCATAAAGTTCTTAATGCTTTCTTGGACAGATCTTCCACTAAGGAAGAGGAAGAAGAGCAGGGGCAGACAGAAAACTCTGGGGACTCAGGGCCTGGCATTACAGCAGACATAAGCTGTACAACTGCTGGCATGGCACCAATGGATTTTAGCCCTAAGAGTCCACAACACAACCCATGAGAATCTTTGTGTGATTACTTGGAGTCCTAAAGGACCAAAAGTATTAGCTTCCTTGGAAAAGCACAGTGGGATATAGTATTTCAAACTGTGATAACAGAGATAATCAGTCCCATGTAGCTTTAAGTAAGATATTACCAAAAGTATCTTGGCTCTAAGGGAGAGGCATGTTGCTTGTTTGATCTACTGTTATTTACTATGACCAGTACTTGATTATCATTAATATGTTAGCTAGCCATACTACTAGAGAACATGATATTGGTGCTATGAAAAGATCTTGTATGTTTATTCTTTGTTTGTTCTAGCAATGATGAAGTTACCTGGTTTGGGTAATGAAACATCTGCAAGAAAACAGCCAAGCTCAGAGAGCACTACAGACCTTTCAGATGCAAGTGTTGCTGTTATACTGCTTTCCCTACTACACAACTTCTCTGCTTGGTCTGCTGGATTCTGACATTGAGTTGATGATTGAGATTCCATGCCATGGAGTCCAGAATGATTCCAGAGCTCATGGTCTCCATGACAATCATGGACCTTCCCTTTGTAGGCAAGGCAGTAGAGAATATGCTCAGGCATCAACTTCAGGGAGTTTGGAGGAAGTGGATTATTTGGACTCATTTCAGTTGGGTTTCAGGCTAGGGTTCCGTACGAAGATGGCATTGATCATGCTGGCTGATGACCTGCAAACGTTTGGCAGTCCTTTACAATAAATAGAAATACAGGTAGTCCTTGAGTTACAATCTTTCATTTAGTGACCATTTGAAGTTACAATGGCACAGAAAAAAGTAGATTTATTACCATTTTCACACTTACAACCATTGCAGCATCCCCATGGTCATGTGATCAAAATTAACATGTTAGCAACTGGCTCATATTTATGACGGTTGCAGTGCCTCAGAATCATGTGATTTTATGACCAGAAAAGTCAATGGGAAAGCCAGTTTTGCTTTCCAACTGTATTACTAACTTAATAACTGCCTTGATTCACTTAACAACAGTAGCAAGGAAAATGTAAAATGGGGCAAAACTCACTTAGCCGTTTCACTTAGCAACTGAAATTTTGTGCTCAATTGCGGTCATAAATCAGGGACTACCTGTAACCAGTTCCTCTTCATAAATGTAATTCCTGTACCGATTTTAATGAGACTGTCAGAAAACTTCCTTGCATATTTCCAATCCTCCCATCTGCATAAGTGATTTTTAAAAAAATCTCGATTGCACCACATTTTTTAAAAAATAAAACCAATAAATAAAACCAACGATTGTCACAGAGAATGCTAATTCTGTACAGTAATTACTGACCTACAAGCCAAGGGAGCCAGTATTTAGACATCCTTCCATCTGTCTGCATGTCCCAAGGATGCACAAAGAGGCAGCAATTTAATTGTTCAGCAGCCTTAAATCACCCAGAGAGAATTTAAAAGATTATTAAATAGAGGACAACAGGGATGATATCCCAGGCCATTGAGCTGAAGGTTTTAGATTGAAAAAAAAATCAACTGTTTTCATTACAGGACTTGTTGGGGGAGGAGAGACAGAACAGGTTTACTTACGGCATAAATGGGAGCAAGTTCTGGAGCGCTCAGTTCCCAGTTGTTGATATGGGATCCTATCTGCACCCCCGCAAATCCAAGTTCCTTCACACAGCGGTACATTTCTTTCACGGCCAAATCCGGAGCTTGCATGGGGAGAGTGCCAAGTCCAACGAATCTTTTGGGATGCCTCTTTACTGTAGCAGCTAAGTCATTGTTTAACAATTGACACAAGTCTAGAGTATCCTGTGGTTTAGCCTGGAGACAAACAATTGGAGGACTGAGTAATTAAAACGTCATTTTCGGGTTGAGAGGATTGGCTGAAACTTAAGCAGAAACTTTTGGAAAACAATACCTAATTAGAACCAAAGGCCTAAGTATTTTTACTTGATGAAACAATTAACCCAGGTACAGGTAGTCCTCAACTTACAACCATTTCTTTTAGTGAAGTTACGACAACACTGAAAAAAAGTAATGACTGTTTTTCCTATGACTGTAGCAGCATTTTCATGATCATGTGACCAAAATTTGGACACTTGGTAACAAACTTGTGTGTCCCGGGGTCATGTGATCACTTTTTACGACCTTCTGACAAGCAAAATCGATGGGGAAGCCAGATTAATTTTACAACCCTGGTATGAACTTAACGATGGCGGTGATTCGCTTTAACAATTGTGGCAAGAAAGATCATAAAATCGGCCAAAAACTACTTAACTGTTTTTGTCTATCTGTTTGCTAAGCTAAATGTTGTTGCAATACGTTATAGGTGGCACAATATTCATCAAGCTGGCATGGGAAAATTACCAGAGACTAGTAATTCAGAAGTAGAATAATTTAAGTAAAGAATAAATTTTAATTAATTAAAAAATATTTCTGAATACTTTTGAAAAACGGTATGCTATCCTTTTTCCAGCATTGTGTGAATGCTATCCTCACTGCTGTAGTTATATGCAAGATCATATATTTTATCTTTTTATTGTATTTCCATCAGAAGTAATCCAAAAGAATTTAGAATGTGCAGAAATGGACAAACTCACCCGAGAGTTAAAAGATAAAGAAGATTCAGAGTATTATGCAGGATGGGAAAATTGGTATGAATGGATGAATGGACAATAGGTATTGTCAATAGGTATTGTAGAGATAAGAAGAAGGTATAGAAATGGATATAAATAATTAGAAAAGTATGGAAATGTATATTTGTAACAAAGATGCCTCAGTACTATTAAATGAAGATTGAGATGTGTAAAGAGAAAAAAATGCAATAAAAATATTAAATTAAAAAAAAACTTTCTGAATTTGACAACTATTAATTCTGCTCTTTTATTACATGCTTGCTTCAGTCTGTGACTGGCAAGCAGAATTATTCAAAATGTTAGAAAGTAGCCTATCCTATCCAGAGAGAAAGTTTGCTTAACATGGGAAGTAGCTATTAAATGTCCTATGTTTATGCTTACATTCTCCCAGCAGATAATCTGGACAAAAACAGAAGTGCAAGGCAAAACATTTAAAAGTCTAACAAATCATCATCACCAACTCCATGATCTGTGCAGTTAACTACAATTCATCATGGAATGTTATGTAGATAATGATTTTAATTTGCATAGACATGATACTTTAAAGGATCCCTATTGGAACAGTCACCTCCGCATGCTTACATTTTTTCTTCCTGTTGGAATTTTTAACTTATTTCTGGGCTTTAGGAACAGAACTAGATGTTTTAGAAGTCAAGAGGAATTGCTTGCTGCAACTGATGTTGTTAACTGAACACTGTTGGCAAGGTAACCACCATCAGGAGCAACGTTTCTTAATGAAAAGCTTCCTGAGAAATTGGCAGAAGTGATGCTCTGACATTTTAAAAAAAACATCCTGGAACGTGCTCATTGGTTAAGGCAACAATTATTGTATCTCTTTTGTTTTCTATGCTTTCTCCCATGACATTTCCCTTTCACAGACACATACACCTCCCTACCGCCAAACATGTAGCATATTTGGATCCAAACTAAAATATAATTTATTTCCATACTGCTTAGCCAACCTCTGAGTGACTCAAGGGTGAGAGGTGTCTCCAGCAGGTGAGCGGGAGGAACAAAGATAAAAATCTTTGATTCTGAAGGATCTCCTGATTGGTTCTCCTGACTGGTTCTCAATAATTGCTTCAAATGTGGCAGATAAATCTGGGGTAATAACATGCCTGAACACTTCCGTCTGTGGTACTTTCAAAATAAGACTGTTGATAACTACTCTTTTGAATGGCTAAAACATAGAAAACAAAATATGGATGCACTGTTTACTCAATTGTCTTCGCAAACACATTTCTGACACAAAGTCCTGTTTGAGGAACAATATCTGTTTAAACTATTGCACAGTGGAAGAGAAGAATTTAGCTAAAGGATTACAGTCCTAGTTATAATTCTGCAATGGTTTTAGTTCTCCTGGTGCTAATACTTGAACACAGTGCTGCTGCCTCCTAAGGACTGAAGCTACAGTAATTAAAGATTAAATAAGTGTGGAATTGGCACCAAAACACTTAAATGTATGGGAGGCTGTAATTTCCAACAAAATTGTGTTGGAATAGTACTCATCAATTTTAATCATCAGCTGGTTTTAAATGTGGGAAGATTTTAATTCATTTCATTGGTCCATTACGTTAGAAAAGGAGAAAGGTTATCCCTTTTCAATTTCTGTGAAATCAAAATTGCATGCTTGAACAAATTTCTTCACAGTGTTGAAATATTAGCCACAACTGGGATGGGGAATTTTTCTAAAACTTTGACCAATGGCACCCTCCTGTGAAAATTGTACCGATATCTCCTTTGTGAATTCATGCTCAGTGTTGTTTCTTTGGAACAATAAAGAATATGCTTGTCATAGCTTTTTTCCAGAAACAAGTATCAGGCAATATCAAAATTGCATTGTTGGATGAGGTATTTGGACTACCTAATACTTGTGACCCAATTCCAAGATTTCTTGAATCAAACCAATTGTCTAGAACCATACCAGTTTAGCTTCAAGTCTGGTTTTGAATAAGAACTGGCTCCTTATAAGCAATACTTGCTAACAGATGCACTATGCCTCCTGCTACTGGGGCACTATTCAACAACTCTTAGTACTATTGACGTTGTTATACTTCTGAATAGTTGTGTGTGCAAACAATTCTCATTCAGAACATTATGAACCTCTTATGATTCCCAACCTTTTGTTTGCAGAAACAAAGGGAGCAAATTATATTCTGGAAAAGAAGAGAAATTTATTTTTTTATTTATTTTATTTTATTTGTCAATTGCTTAAAGATAATAGGTGTAAGTATAAACAGGAGTAAGAATACAGGAAATAGGTACAAATAAATGGGGACAATAGGACAGGGACAGTAGGCATGATGGTGCACTTATGCACGCCCCTTACAGACCTCTTAGGAATGGGGTGAGGTCAATGGTGGATAGTTTGAGGTTAAAGGAGTGGGGGTTGGAAGATGTAAGAACAGAGTCAGGTAGTGCATTCCAGGCATTGACCACTCTGTTGCTGAAGTCATACTTTCTGCAATCAAGTTTGGAGTGGTTTATATTGAGTTTGTATTTGTTGTGTGCTCTTGTATTGTTATGGTTGAAGCTGAAGTAGTCATTGACTGGTAGGACATTGTAGCAGATAATTTTGTGTACTACGCATAAGTCCAACCATAGGTGGCGTAGTTCAAGATTGTCCAAGCCCAAAATTTCAAGCCTAGTAGTATAGGGTATTCTGTTGCAAGCAGAGAAGTGTAATATTCTTCTTGTGAAATACTTCTGGACTTGCTCAATTGTATTAATGCCCAATATACAGTGCAGATTCCAGACAGATAAGCTGTATTCGAGTATTGGTCTAGCAAAGGTTTTGAATGCCCTAGTTAGCAATTCAATATTTCCAGAGGAGAAGCTTCGTAAGATTAGATTTACAACTCTTAATGCTTTTTTGGTGATGCTGTTACAGTGAGCTCTGGAGCTTAGATCATTAGATATGAGTACTCTGAGGTCCTTGACAGAGCAAGGGTCATCAACGAGGTCATGTCTGCCTAGCCTGTATTTAGTGAACTGATTCTTTTTACCAATGTGTAGGACAGAGCATTTGTTGGTCGAGATTTGGAGTTGCCAAATATTTGACGATTCAGACACATAATCAAGGTCACTTTGAAGAAGAGTAGCATTGTCGGTGGTGTTGAATAGTTTTACATCATCCGCGAGGAGGACACAGTTGCTAATAAGGTGATCACAAAGGTCATTTTTATAGAGTATAAAGAGTATAGGTCCTAAAATAGTAGAATGTTCTACTATTGCCTAGAATATTCTATCCCTGGAATGAAGACCTTTGCATATCCCTGATTCTGATCCATCTTTGGGATGGCCTAAGCAGCAAAGTCTGGTTCACCCTTGCAAAAAAAAGTTCAAAATTATTTTTACATGTTCCATTGGTTTCTTTTTATCTTCCATTCATTTGCAGTTGCTATATCTTTGGACTGAAAAATAGTACTTCATATGTCTTATCCAACATAGGTTACTTGCATTCTAAAATGAGGAGAGTCTTTTTTATACAATTTTGCCCTTTTTAAAATAATAATAATCATAATTTTGTCTACACTGTATTCTGAAACTAATTTATTTCCAAAGGGAAAAGGAACAGGACTCCTAGTCTTATATACTTTGATACTGGATGGCCAAGAGTTGGCCTTAGAGAAATTAATTATTTTTCACTTTTACCTTGTTATTGCCAGGGTAAGGTACTCCTTTCTCCCTCATGTGCCAGAGTTAGAAGAAAGGTGCCAGGGAAGCACCCCTAAAAGTGTGTAGTAACAAGCCACTACTCCAAGGATCAAGAGCGGGAGGCCTTTTGAGAGAATAAAACCTTCATCCTTCCATACTGTGGGCTCTGCCAAGCTGCCATACATTTTCCAAGAACATGGAGTGGATTTTTATCAATTTATTGAAGATATTGAGCACTGTATTTCTTTTCAAGTATCAGAAGAGACTTGGGAGGGGGAATGTCAAATCGATATTTGGAAGAATGGGCTGCAATTGCAGAGGAAATAATTACAAAAGCCATTGCCTCTCTTTCTGCAAATGTAGCTTTTGACTGCTGCAGCACAAATGAAAATAATTGTTTCCATTGACTTACCCAGTAGCTAAACATGACAGGAACCGTTGAAAGTACCTGAACGGACACTCCTATGGAGCAAAAAGGCATATGTGATTTTAAATATTGAACTGATTTATCCATTAGCAATGAGAGTGCCTATAAATGCTGAATCAGCACACCTGGCTTTTCATTACAGTTTTATCCATGTATGGTGACAGGAATTGCTTCCAAAGTCATCTTGTCAATGGTAGACATTAAGTTATTATTAATTTCTGACAACTGATTGCCATCAATTGTATAACTTATAAAATCTCTTTGACCAAGGTGGCTTAGAAAACAATGGACCCAGTTCACTATTTATCCATACATTTTTGAAGGGTGTGTGTGAAAATCTGTAGAGCCTCCACAACCATCTCTTCAGGGCATTAAGGAATTTGGTAGAGTTAGGTGAAATTGAATGTTAGTTTTGGAGGTTGATAGATCCCTAAAGATCCCTAATGCCATTCTTCACAGAGGAAGTACTGATAGCATCTATTTAAGAGTCTCGGAATCCTCAGAAAAGACCCTGAATAGATATTATACTTGTTATTAAAGACAAAATAATAGTTCCAAAATTAAAAAAAACATGAAACATTTAATCATTCCAATCACTACTCTACAAAATTAAGGAAAAAGCCTAAGCAGAGAATATTACAGTGCGGACAGAAAAGTCACAGTATAATTAATCAGATGTTGATCAACCCAAATTAACCCAAAGGAATGCAAATTCAGTACCATTGGGAAGTCTAAATTAAACCATGGTTTAATAAATGAATCAGTATAAAATGCAAGAACTTCAAATGTAATTTTTAAAGAAGTACTGTCAATATGAACAATGTTTGAGGAAAAGAAGATAACATTTAAGGGGGAAAGGAACATTCAGATATCTTAGTGAGTCAATGCAATTAGTTTACTAAATAAATCAATTCATCACTGCTAAAACATTCCCAATTGTTAAAACTCATGAAACTTTCAAATAATACATCCACCAACCTTCTATACACAAATAGAGAAAGCAATATATTATGTAAAATAATTTATATTTTGTTGCTGGCTCTAATCTTTCTTGATGCCACAGGATATCCTGTCACTTGTTGGGGCATCTTGTAATCCAAATCAGCCAACAAAAGGTATAGACTTTACTTCTAGAATCCCATAGGTGCCAATGCAGCAAAGAATATAAATTAATTGAGTTCTGGGAATTTTATCCAATTGTAGTTCGGAACATTATGAATTTGATCTTCAATCTTATTCCTCCATCAATAGAGAGATGCTCCTAAATCAGGACCCTTGAAACTGACCATTTAAATATGCTGAAGCAATTGATTGGAGATGTTGCTCAGGAAAGGTTTCAAAAATTGGTTGGACCAATTGAGCATCTGTCTATGCCAGCCTTGTTGGCAGGAGACCTGCCTTGGAAGGCCATCTGCTGGGAGATTAGAGTTCTTCTTTGGTTGGCCATTGTGAGAACAGACAGTTAGACTAGATGAGTCAGGGGTCTGATCCAGGAGAGCATGTCATCTGTTCTTATACTCTATAAATCCTTCCCCGCCCTCCAACTTTTTTCTTGTTCTTTCTGAGAACAAAAATGCAGTCAGTCTTCCAACAATCCATATATGGGAACTACTGTAGCTACCCACATGATCTATCTTGGTCGGGATTCATCCTCAGTTTATTGTCCCTCCCCCGCTATCCATCCTATCACTGGAGACTGGTTCAGAACATGGACAGGCCTTAACAGAGTAATAGAGTTGAGTGTTGTCAATGCAAAGATAATATGTATAAGAGGATTCCTGAGTATCTGCCCCAGCAGACATGATGCTTTAAAAAAAAAGATTCTTCTCACGATGTTGCAGATCATTTTATTAATAAGGGTTGATAAGGTTTAATTGATTTGACATAAAGACATTTTAAAGGTTTCATTAAAACTGCTGATACATAAATTTTACACATTCAAGGTGAGGGTACCTGATTTGTCCATCTGTTTAATCCGAACTTCTGGATCCCAACAGTTGTCTTGGATAACTCTGAAAACTTTTCCATCTTTCATCATTTTGGCTTCCCCCTGCAATATACATTTATATATTGTACTATATGCTATGTTAGCATTTTTTTCATTTACTTCAGAAGTATATATTTCATAAATTGTCTTAAAGCACCAAAAGGCTTTTGTTGACTTTCTCTTAAAAGTAATGTGAACTCTTACAATACAGTTTTCTCCCGCTAACATTAGATACTTGCCTGGCACTGCATCTCATATAACAAATCTACCATAAAGCTACAGTACTATTATCCTAATGTGTATGGTCTTCTCCCATGTGACCACAAATTTTTCCAACTGTATAATAACATGAGCTAATTTCATGTAAGCCCC
>BHFT01049357.1:0-32105 GCA_004320025.1 Laticauda laticaudata | reverse complement strand
TTGTGGCCAATGACAGTACTTTGAGTGTTCCCGCCGTCAGGTGGGCCAATCGGATTGGTTCCCTAATAGCCAATCTGAGAAAGACCTTTTCGGCCAATCAGATTCAGGCACTTGGAGCCTACCAAGTTCCATACACAACAATGTTTGCCAAATGGAAGAGAGCAGAGGTTTTCAAACATTTTTAGGTTGTAGAACTGATGGATTTTTTAAAAATCAGAACACCCCCAATTAAGAGCAAAATTATAGAGACAGAAAATTGGTTGAGCTGAAGTGACCTTTAATTCCCTTAATTTCTTAGTCATTTCCAGAACCCTAGGGTTCAATGTAGCACAATGTGAAAAACTCCCAGGAATTCTCATTAACTTATACAGTTACATGTAAAAAAGGCAGCGTGTGAGAGGGCACTTCAATTGCGTGGTTGTGACACCATTCTTACTTTTTAAAAACCCCTTTGTAAACACTGAGTAAGAGAAGCGAGACCCTCATTCTTGGTTTTAAAAAGTTAGGAAACATGTTTAAATAAAACCAGAGGTGGTATTCAGCAGGTTCTGACCAGTTCTGGAGAACCCGGAGGGGAAATTTTGAGTAGTTCGGAAAACTGGCAAATATCACCTCTGACTGGACCCACCCCCATCTATTCTCTGCCTCCTGAGTCCCAGCTGATTGGCTGGATCTTCTTTTGTTGCCCTGCACAGGAGAATGGAGCTGGAAAGCAGGTTGATGGGATGGGGAGGGAATGAGATTTTGCAGTAACCTTCCCTTGCCACGCCCACCAAGCCATGCCCACAGAACCAGTAGTAAAAAATTTTGAATCCCACCACTGAATAAAAAAACATAGGGTGCTGTGTTACCTGAAAATTTAAAAATTGGCCATAAAAGCTCAGGGTATCATTCTATGCTGAATTGAAAGTGGACGTAAGCCTTTTTGTCCCCCTCTGGCTGAAAAAAACAAAAAATAGAAAGCATTCTACAAAATAATCATCCAAATTGAAGACAAAAGTATCACTTCAAGTGATTATAGGCAATTATAATTCCCCAATTAAACTAAAGACAACTTCTTCTTTCCCCATTCACTTTTTCAAAGATCAGCATGAAAAGTAAAATGCAAAATATGTTGTAATGTAATATATGCTGTGAAGACTGATGTCAGAATGAAAACTGATATTTATAATCCATAAAAATATACATCTCATCGTGAAACTCTTTTCCTGAATCACTTCAGATCAGCCAGAAAAACTACGCACTCTCTCTCACACACACACAGTGTCATATGTCATAACATTTTGTAAAGAGTAGGTGCATAGCATTATTCTCCTAAAATGAAGAATTACAAAGGTGCCTCTCCTGACTCTTCTGCTCCTTTGAAAGATCTTAAAACACAAAGCTAAAATAGAATCACAGAATTGTTTAGAATAGGTAGTTCTGGTTTTAATAAGGAAATTTTAGTTTAGCTAAAAGTAAGAGGTAACATATTCACTCTCTGGGGCACATTGTTTGGAGTGTTTCTAGATGCAACTGCCTTTCAGGATACATACTTTAATAAAACAGTATAATATCCACTGTGTACAATGAAATATATACCAGTTACAGGGCTAAAGATATAGGTTAAATCTGAAAGGTCCCATATGTTTCATTTTTGAGTCTAATCATAGATGCATGCCACAAGCCATCCTACAATATTGCTACTGTTGTAAAACTGGTAAATCACGCTACCATTTCAGAGTTAATGTTATGAAATAGAATATAACTTTATTATGGTCATAAACCAGCAATAGACATCACTATTTACAATATATATATATAAATAGTACTGACGCATTATATTACATTAATAGTGGATAATAACATCCCTGTTAAGAAAATGTGTGTGTTGTGGCCCACCAGCAGCTGACGGAGGTGGCAGCAGAGTTGGACAGTAGTGAGGAGGTTGGGGAGGTTGGAGGCTGAGGAAGATCCAAAGGAGGGTGCTGCATCAAAGGCAGAGATGGGGTCAGGCTGGCAGTCAACAACTGCCTTCAGGTTAAGACTGCATTGATGCAAGGGAGCTTATGAAACTGGTTCCCAGCCTGTGCATGCACAGAGCTAGCAGAAGACAAGAACAATTGAGAAAGCAGGGTCTACTTAGGAGTAAGGCCATACTTCAGAAATGATTGGCCGTTCCCATAGGACATTAAAGAAGAGTGAACGGGACATGAAACAGGAAGCAATTTTTCAGGAAGCAATTACCGTATTTTCCAGACAATAGAGCACATCGGAATATAAGCCGCAACCACTAAATTTTAAAAGAAAAAATATTTTTACATATATTAGCCACACAAGACTATAAGCCTCAGATATATATGTTGTGAAATGAGATGTTTTCACAGAAAGATTTTGTAAATGTTTATTTACATACCTTAATTGTTTCTGAACGGTGCCTGTAACACGGCAGTAAAACGGCTGAACAAAAAAAACAGAAAAGTCATTTATGTTTTTATTCATCCTCCTCCTGTGCACTGAAACCACTGAAGTCGTCTTCTTCAGTGTTGGAGTTGAAGAGCCTCAGAACATCTCTGTCACACCCACTTTTTCAGTCTCTCTGTTGGTGTCGCTCTCAATGTCACTTTCATCTCAAGGCACAGTTACCGATGGAAGTTATGCTATTCCCTCCACGCAGCATTCCAGCCTTTCGAAAGCCCTTGGTGATCGTGGATTCTTTCACACTGCTCCACATTGTTAGGATCCACTGGCAGACCTCAGAAAAGAATGCTCTTCGCATGCGGCCAGTTTTTGTGAATGATTTCTCACCGCTGGTCATCCAAGCCTCCCACTCACCTCGAAGTGCCACTTTAAATGCATGATTCACACTGATGTCTAGTGGCTGCAAAAACTTAGTTGTACCTCCAGGAATCAAAGCTGGAATTGAGTGTGTTCTCTTGATGGCTGCTTTCTCAGAATCTGTTATATGGGCCCTCATACTGTCCAAAACAAGCAATGATTTTTTCCAGTGAAAAAATCCTCCCGGGCGCTTACTGTAGCACTCCATCAGCCATTCAGTCATTAGGCTTTCTATCATCCATCCTTTTTTGTTAACTTTAACGACTATGCCTTTCGGGAGTTTTTCCTTTGGCATAGTCATCTGCTTAAAAATCACCATCAGTGGAAGCTTCTGTCCGGATGCAGTGCAGCTCAAAACACATGTGAAATGCATTCTCTCGTGGCCAGTTGTTTTCACCATAATGGATGATGCTCCTGTCTTGTTAACAGTTCTAGTTAGAGGCAGGTCAAACTTTAAAAATACTTCATCCATATTTATGATGTTGTCTGGTCCGATGGAATTCTCGGCTAGTTTTGTTTCAATAAATTTGTGGAAGTTTGCAACTTTTTCCTCGTAGTCAGAAGGGAGTTGCTGACAAACAGTTGTCCACACCCTGATGGACAGATTTTTTTGTCTCATAAATCTACAACACCATGACAGTCCACCTTTAAAATCTTCAATACCCACTTCACTGGCGACTGTTTTAGCTTTCAGTTGGATCTGCACAGTGGATACACCTCAGCCGTCTTCTGTCTGTGTGTTCACCCAGTCCTCAATAACATTTTCAAGTTTAGGCTATCTGCTTTTATGACTTCTGAAAGCCTTTGTTGTCCTTTGGCATTGAATCAGTTCTTCACGCTGCCGTCTCCAACATCTCACCATTGATTTATTAATGCCAAGCTTACGTGCAGCAGCTCTATTTCCTTCCTGGATAGACAAATTAAAAGCTGCATCATATGCTTTTCTTCGTGTACTTTCCATGATGAGGGTGTGGAAAATATTTTGCGTTCATGCGTGTCATGCTACTTGCGTCAAGCATGCCAAAAACTACCATTAGTGTCTTCTTCTTTGCATTGACTTCTTGCGTCTGTCACATTTTTGCACCCCCTGATGGCAGTTAGCGAAGAAAAATCTATAGATAAGCCGCACTGTTGTACAAGCCACAGGGTTCAAAGCGTGGGGAAAAAGTAGTGGCTTATAGTCCGGAAAATACGGTAGTTCATTTGTTCGGTTCAAGCTTTTCAAAATTCTGTTTGACTCTGTGTCAAGTTTGGTCTCACTCTGCTTCTGACAATTACTTCTCGGGCCACATTCCAAGAGTGATAAGGTGAGGGTTTATAAACATTCTCCTGGAAGACTGTTGTGAAGCCTGGCTGGCTGTGAATGAACGTAATTCAGAGCTGTGGAAATAAAAGAGGTTGTGCCGGGATTAAGATTGTGTTTTATGCTTTCTAAGGAAGCCTAGGTCAGAACAACATGTTCTCGAACAGTTAGGGACACTCCCTGATTTATGTGAGTAGAGAGCCAATAAGTATGTGAGTAAATATCATTTTCCAAAAATTGTTAGAGATATCTCCAAAAATTGGCACAAGTTGACAGCTATAATTCTGTAACCAATTTTTTTCTGGTAGACATTGCAGCAACACAGAATTTTGCCACTGCATGCGTAATAGCTGGGTTTGAGTCCTGGAGGAGAAAGCCTACATAAAAATTGTCTGCCCTCCCTGGCAATATCTCTAATAAGGAGAGAATATACATTGACCTATAAACTCTGTATAACTCACAGTACAATAAAACATGTGAGATATCTTCGACTTCTCCTGTACCACATATACATACTTGTTTTGCTATTGGTATTTTCTTATAACTGCCATGAAGGTGTGCTGAGGAGAGAATATTAAATCTGGCTCTGAAGAAAGCTATTCTTTGTTTTGGGAAGATCAGATCATTTAGATATCTTGCTGATTCCCACACTCCCTGTTTGATTCTGTCCCTACTGTGGAGAGGCAACCTATTTAGTTCTTCTTGGAACTCCATGTCCTTCATTCTATTGATTACTACTTGCTTTGCTTGATCAAAGCCTCGGGACATTAAGAATACCGGTGAGAGTTTATAGGAGCCCAGCTTGTGATCTATCACCTGTTTCCAAGGGAAGGAGTTATCAGTCAGCGTAGCAAGGTCAGTCTTTCTGGAAAGAAATGCATTTTTAGCCAATGAATGATCAGTATCTTCCAGGCTCTTACCTAGAGTTAATGTTATGAGTTTCATTGTTTTTGCTTTTTAAGTTTGGCAACTGCATGCAACTTTGGACAGATGTTCAGGAATGCTTGTTTTCAATAACATTTATGTAATGTACAAGCCATGAACCTCAATATTAGGGCTGCAGTGGTTACTTTAAGTTCAGGAGAGATTGTATTGGACAAGTGTGATGATTTAAAAATAAACATGGTGTCTTGCAGCTCCCTATTTCTATAGTTACTTCTTATCCCCTCCCCAGCTGAGGCAAACGAGATTCTACTGATTTATCAACACTAACTCTGTAATTAGTGGAAATCATGGTCATCCCAAAATTAATGTAAAGGAATATATGAAAAAAGTGAAATATTGAGGAAAAAAATCATTTCAGAAAAATTTGTTGGGAATTAGGGAAATACTGAGAGGAACTGGTAAGTCAAAGCAGTCTTTCCCTAACTGTTGCCCTTCATAATTATTCAACTAGATTTCCAGTTGAGACACTTGAAGAGGAATATTGTCTCTGTGATCACAGGGAGGTAAAAAGGAAGCACTTCCTGCTAGGAATTTCTCACTGCTATCCAAAATGGCTGGTTTTAAAGAAATAATAATAATAATGCAGAAAGCTTTATACTTTGCCTATTTCTTAAAAGTAAATTGTATTATTGGAGTGTACATTCCTGAGTTTCAGTCCTATGAAAGCTCATGTTGAAGCAAGCCGCACTGAAACTGACTTAAGAGCTTGAGTGGTTGTGTGTCTGTGTGTGTTCCATATTGCTAGAGAAACATGGAGCAGATAGAAATTGAGTCAATCATCCCCACTCTCCTCTAATTCTGTTTTTTATTTTGTATTTTGGGGAATTGGAAATTGCAATCAAATCTCTGGCATGGGAAAGTGTGCCATTTCCTTATGTACACCCTTTTTGCCATATTAGTATAATATTCAAATTAGTGTAATTATAGTGAGTATAATTCAAATTAGCATAATGTCACTGATCGCTATTCTACAGTTAAATGTGGAATTGAAATAGGAAACCATGGAGAAAATAAATACTTTTGGGCAGCAGTTGTCAAAATCACTTGATGAAATAAAGGGGTGTTTTTGTGAACAAAACATTCAGGAACTGGGTTTGGTAATGCTGATAAAAAGATTGGAGGGCAGGTAGCTAGGGAACTGATCCTTCTGTTCATTCAACTAAGTAGAAGTGCACTTTCCTATTTCAATGAGTGCATGTTATCCAATTTCCTGGATGGGTTTGAAGTAGCCTTTCCCAAATTGGTATCCTCCAAATAAAATTTCCATGATTTTAACCATGATCTTCCATGATCTAATACATCTAATGCATATTTCATTATCACAGTGAATGAGAATAATAGGAATTGTAATCTCAAACAACTGGACTAGGAAAGGATAATGTAAAAATCATGATCCTGATCCTAATTTTCTATGTACCCAAGTTTAATAATTTTATTCACCAGCTTTAAGTAAGAAACATAGTCACAAGGAAAGACTAACAATTATTCTGGGCAGACCACTTCTAGTTCTGAAAGTTACTTCACACATTTGATGAAATGAGCTGCAGCTCATGAAAACGTATGCCTTATAATAAAATGTGTTAGCGCTAAATGTGCTATCAGACGCTCTGGTTCTTTCATTTCTGGTTTCTATACTGTTGTAATCCCAATCTGTATAATTCACATATAAACTAGAAAAAACATGAGTGACACAAATTCAGTAAAGCATAGAATTTTGCTATAGATTTCATATAACATGATAGGTATATTATATCATCATTATCATCACCATCATCCCTTTCATCTATAAGTTCAAGGTGATATACATACCATTTCTTTTCCAAATTTATTACAAGGTTAGTATTGAGAGAATGAATACCTAACATTCATCCAGTAAATCTTGATGATAAAGGACATTTAACAACTATGTTACACTGGTTATCATGCTGTAGTTCACAAATAAAATTCCCATTGGATAAAACACTTCCAATGGACCCTACATTATCGCTTTCTAAAATGCTGTATTTATGTGGACTAAGTATGAGAGCTTGGTACCTTTCAGATGAGGTTAAATATCAGAAAGCCCTATCATGCCGTGTAACACAAGCCACATTTTCTTTTGTTTCCTCAGCTGAATTTTGCACCCACTTTCTGGGTTAACACTCTTTCTTTTCCCGTTGGTACATTTTAACAGTTCACAGCTTACTGCTGCCTAATTCATGCATGTTGGTATTCTTTCTAGTAATTTGTTAGACCACCTGAGCAAGTACAGGTAGTCTTCAATTTATAACCACAATTGAGCCCAAAATTTATGTTGCTAAGTGAGAAATTTGTTGAGTGAATTTTACCCCGTGTTACGAGTTTCTTGCCACATTTGTTAAGTGAAATTGTTAAGTTAGTTAAGTGAATCTGGTTTCTCCATTGACTTTTCTTGTCAGAAGGTTGCAAAAGGAGATCACATTACTCTTCAACCTTCATAAATATGAACCAGTTGTCAACCATCCAATTATAAATCATATGGCCATGGGACTGCTACAATGCTCATAAGTGTGAAAAATGGTGTTAAATCACTTTTTTCAGTGCTATTGTAACCTTGAATGGTCACTAAATGAATTGTTGTAAGTCAAGGACTACCTGTAATGAAGAATTATTATGATAATAGGGCCAATTATGTTGCTAGTAGATAAATGCCAGTAGAAAGAATGGAGAAAATCAGAGTGGGAATAATAAAAGATGAAGTGAGTCCTTCTATCCTCCCAAAATGGGAAAGCATATGATGCTGATGCTTTCCATGTGTTTTAAGAATTGCAATTCTATCATCATGAAGTTTTGTAGCCATACTAACATAAAAAAAAATCCAGTGATTCCAAATATACTTCAAATTATATTGCTGCAAAACAGTGTTGTGAAATTTGCACAAGCAATGACCTTTTCATAAAGTAACAATGGAAATATTTTGAGTTATATCATGAAATCATCATAAATGATTACTGGGCCAACATCTACTTCAAAATTAGAGGAACTTCCACAGTCCTCAGCCTTCATGTAGTGAGGAGCTAAATCATTTTTTTTTTAAATGAATAAAATACCAGATTAATAGACACTGCAGTGCTGGACTGAAAGACCATACAAATTAGAAAGGAGATTAATTAAAAAGGGGAAGAAAGGAGGGGAAAATATAAGTATTCATTAAATGTTGGAGAGATGCAGGGGTGGGCTGCTGGGGGTTCGCAGGGGTGTGGGAGAGCCCTTACTAAGATTCTGTGCAGTTCTGAGAACCCCCAAATCCCACTCCTGGCTGGGCCCCCCACCCCACCCCATCCCACACTTCCTAGGAATCCCCATGTGGTCTGTTTAGGATGCAGGTAAGTGCACAGTATGCGGGGAGAGGAAAAAAAGTTTGGGAAGGCCAGAAATGGGCCTGTTTCCAGCTTCCAGAGAACCTCTGGAGCCCACAGAGTCCATTTTCACCTTCCTGGAGGCTCAAGGAAAGCCTCTGGAGCCTGGGGAGGGCAAAAATGCCCCCCTTCCGCCGTGGTGCAAGAGGCCGAGTAGGTCAAACCCACCATGGCCATGCCCACCAAGCAACTGAGCAGAGAGTCCTTTGCTAAAATTTTTGAAGCCCATCCCTGGAGAGATGGTAGCCTTAGAGATTTACATTCATTGTACACTTGGAGAAAGATATTTGAGAGGCTCCAAATGCCCCTTTTTAAATGCAGGTGCTCCCATTTTCTGTATCTCATGCAGAAAAATATGTGACATTCCCTAAATGCATTTGATGTCTTGGCTTCTTTCTTTTGCCTATAGCCAGAGGAGCTGACAAATATTTTGGAAATTTGCAATGTTGTGTTTACCAGCATGTTTGCCCTGGAGATGATTTTGAAACTTGCCGCCTTTGGTCTCTTTGATTACCTTCGCAACCCATACAACATTTTTGACAGTATCATTGTCATCATCAGGTAATGACAATTCAAATCTCTATTGAATCAATGATGAAATGTTGCATAACAGCAGTGGATGAAGATAGCTAGCTTCTTGTCATCCAAATTAGAGTAGATCAGAGTTAAGTCGTATCTCCTAATTGTAAGTATATGTGTGCCCACGTTGTGATAATTCATATTATTTTTAAACAAATCCATTTTGCACAAGGACGAGGACTGGGATTGGCAAATCAATAGTAGTGATGAATTATGTTTACATCAATATTTTGAACTAGTCTTTTAAATGAATATACTATAATTATCCAAAATTTTGTGTAGAGTCAGGCAACCTGAATATTTGATTATATTTCAAATTTTCTTACTAGATTATCTGTTACATTCAGGATAGCCTACGTTCACTTTTTATTAATTTTTTTATACTGCCTTTACTATTTTTTATAAATAAGGTAGTAAACATACATAATACTTCTTCCCCTCCTATTTTCCTCAGAACAATAACCCTGTAAGGAGAGTTGGGCTGAGAGAGGCTGGCCCAAAATCACTCAACCAGATATTTGCTCTATAAATGAAGGCTGCCAACTGTGAAAGCAATAATATTATGTTAAATCCAGTTTTATAGTGCTATATTATAGAATCAGCATAACAAATAATTTGTGCAAAATTATAAATATAACTAGAGGTAGTGCTTGTTTAATGACCATAATTGGGACCAGCAATTCTGTTGCTAAGCAACCAAGTTGTTAGGCAAGACATTACGTGACTGAGACTCGTGATTTTACTGCCAGCTTCTCTATTGATCTTGGCTGTCTGAAATTAGTTGTGAAGCATGCAGATAGTGATCACATGACTATGCGATGCTGCAACCTCAGTAAATGCTTATTGTTGCAAAGCACACAAATCTCAGTCATGTAACTGTGGGGGTACTGTGATGGCCATAAGTGCTAGGACCTGTCATAAAAGTTATTTTTTTCAGGACCTTTGTAACTTTGAACAGTTGCTAAAGAGGGCATTTGTTAAAGCAAGGTTTACCTGTGAAATAAAATATTATTCCTAGATATGGCATTCACTTTCTATCTCTTCTTTCTATGTTCAGAATTCCTGTCTTTATAAACCTACACAACTGCCTTAATCTATGGTCAAACTATGGTATTTCCTTCGCATGTAGCCAGAATCATCTGTTTGAATATATTTAAAAAGAATTAGATGAATGTTTTTGTGTCTCTAGATATAGAGGCTACTTTGCTTGATGGAAATGGCAGTCTTAATTATTGATCAGACATGTACATACATTGAAGAATCAACGGTGTGGCGTGGTAGGAAAGGGCTTTGGAAATTATCAGATTCATTCCAGTGCTCAGTGTGAGAACCACTTCTATCCCTGATAGATGGTTGACCAGCCTCACTTTCACCACTTCCAATTAAAGAGTGTCCAGCGTCTTCCCACAGGCAATCTTTTTCATTGTTGAAAAACTCTTACTGTTAGGAAACTTTTCCTGATATCCCACTGAAATCCATTTCCCCATAATTTAATTTCTGTTATTTAAACCCATTGTGGTGTCTTCAGGAACAACTCTGAAAAAATCTGCCCTGTCTTCTATATGACAGCCCTTCTGATGCTTGAAGACAGTTATCATGTCTCTGTAGACTCCACTTCTCTAGACTAAACATACTCAATGCCTCCAGCCATTTGTCTTACTTTTTTTTTCTTTTAGGAACCTAATTAACTTGGCTGCCTTCTCTGGACATGTTCCATTTGTCAATGTATTTTCTAAATTGCTGTGCTCAGAACTGAATGTATTGTGGTCCAATCAAAGCAGAATAGAAAGAAATAACTTCTCTTAATCTTGACACTATACTGAACAATGGACAGTTTTGCCTCCAGCTTCTTGACCTTCTCTTGTAGAAGGCCGTAAGCCTAAACGTGCAGCATGTTTAATTATTATCATCTTTAGGGAAAGAAACAAACATGGCACAGCTTTGCAGGTCACAAGAATAGTTCACATTCTTTATATGAACAATAAATAAAAAAAATATTGCCTCTTCTTTAAGTTCATCCACAGCTCCGTTTGTTTATTCAGTTTATTCTCTTCGAACTGCTTCCTTATATTTTTTCTGAAGTTGCTTCAAATAGGTTGGCAACAAATGATGTTCCACTGGGCAATTAGTAGTGTATCAGAAACATTCGGGAAACAGTAATCTGTGGTCTCCCTATTTCATCTTCCCTTTGATCTGTTTTCTCTTTTATTCTTCCCTGCCAAAATCCTTTGCTATTACTCTTTGCTCAATTAACGAACTTGCTTATTCATCCTCTTCATTTCATCAGATATATTTATATCTATAGATATGCATACACATACAGAAAAACATATCCCACATAATTATATTCTTAGGTAAAACCACATACAAGCACACAATTTATTCAAAAGTATATTTACAAAATATATTTTGATCACAAATGCTTATGTCAGATATTGTTCTAGTTGGATCAGTTTGGACCTTCTAGGTCTTCTGGATTTCTCACCTCCCATATCAGTTTCCTTTCTAGCTAGGATTTATAAAAGATCAAGAAAGCCTTTGGATTATACCAAAACAATTGAATTATAGTTACCAGTCATTTGAATTATAGTTACCAGTACATTTGATGGAAAAATTATACCTCTCTTACCCTCAAAAATGTTCTCATACATAGAGTCTGCTTGGAACCTAAACCTAATGAAAGATGACTGAATGAAATCAGTTGTTTATTGAATCCCTTTTATTATTTTTCCAATCTCATTATGGTCTTAGCAGTTTCTCTCTCACTTTTGTGTGTCCTCTTCTGATTGCTTTTATTTGTAGCATCTGGGAGATCGTAGGTCAGGCTGATGGTGGCCTCTCAGTGCTGAGGACATTCAGGCTATTGAGAGTGCTGAAGCTGGTGAGATTCATGCCTGCCTTGAGACGTCAACTTGTGGTACTGATGAAGACAATGGATAATGTAGCAACATTCTGCATGCTCCTCATGCTCTTTATCTTTATCTTCAGGTAGGAAATGAAATGCATGCTGAAGACAGTTGGGCCTGTATAGGATGTGGTTAGCTTTTCTTAATGGAAGCAGAAAGATACCAAGGAACTAACAAGTGAACATGGAAGATTAATATAGGGTGGGCTCCTTTTCTAGTTTAAACACTGAGAAAGGAAAATGTCAGTAAAGGCAAATTAAATCTCTGAGCCTAAACTGATTTCCCCATTTTGAACGCTTTCCAGATGTGCAGCTCAGATTGCCAGAATTTTCAACAATAGTTATGCTGGCTGGAAATAGAGAGAATTCAATTTCATATATCCAGGAGTGCCCTAAGCCATCAGAGCAGTTTTAAGCTGTAATGGGCTGATACCAGCTGCACAATTAATACATGTAATTAGTACATTTATTTATTTATCTAGAGTCTGGAAGACAAAGCAAGAACTCAAAGAAATAATAAAAATAAAATAAAACCCTTATAGTCACATAAGATTAATGGAACAAAAAAGATGTTAATCGCTTTATGAAAAGCAAGGAGGGAAAACAAGTCCCAGAGCCCTAGGGTTGGTACAGAGGAAGCCTGCTGCCTGATCCAAGTCCAGTAAACTTATCATATAGGGAGACTGTAATCAGATTCTGTCAAGATGACCAGACTGGATGAACAAAAACCATTTTGGCAAAGCAATATCGTATACATTCAGATGCTAAACTGTGCACCAGTGAGCTGTGTTGGCTACAATCTATCCTCTGCCTGCTAGACCAGCTGGAGCTTTTACCCATGTGGAAGTCAGGACATCAATGCAGTTTACAAAAGGATTTTGGCTATAGCATAATCAGATGTTGACTCCTTCAACCTTAGATTAAAAAAAAGGGAAGTTAATTATAACTAAGACCAGTCTTTCCTAATCTGCTTTTCTGTAAATGTCCTAGACCAATGTCCTCCTGATATTTTGAATTATAATCTCTATCATACTATACCAGTATGGTCATACTGGATCAATATAGTCATTCTGGTTAGGGGTTCTAAAAGGTAGAATCTAAAATATCTTGAGGTTCTCAGAGAAGGGATGCTGAGTAATATTGTATTAATGTCCACTAGCTAGTTACCTTTAGTGCCTTCTGTTCAAGAACAATTACATTTTTCAAGTATTCTTTCAGTTTAGCCAAATTTCTTTGCCTTGAAATAAAAAAAATTGCAATAAGGCTAGGAGATTAATAAATGAACAGTTAAAATATGAATGAAGAAAATCAAAATAAATCTCACAATACTTCAAGATAACCAATAAGCTTTGCTATTGTGTTGTTTTGACTACGAATGTTGGATTGAGAAATGAAGTTGATGGGTTGTTTTCAGGATATATCTGAGGAGGCTAACCAATACCATCAGTTATGAACACTAGAGATTCCATTTTGATCCTATTTCATAGGATTGATTTACATTTGGGGAAACTCATACAAATTTCCTAGATGTTTTGAAAGGGAATAATAGAATGTAAATATTTTCAATAATCATTACTTAAGAATTTGAAAATAAGCAGACATTGATTGATGCTTTATAGCTTGCCTTCAAAAGTTATGAGTGCTCCATCACTGGAGGCTTTTAAGAAGAAACTGCACAACCATTTGTCTGAAATGGTTTAGAGTCTCCTAGACTGGACTAGAAGAACTGCAAGGTCACTTCCAACTGTGATGTTCTATTTTCTTTTAAAAGCCATAAAAACATTTTTCTTCCCTACAGCATCCTTGGAATGCACATCTTTGGTTGTAAATTTAGTCTTAGAACTGACACCGGAGACACAGTCCCTGACCGGAAAAACTTTGACTCCTTACTTTGGGCTATTGTCACTGTATTCCAGGTAAGTTCAAAGTAGGGTAAGGAACAAAGAAGAGATAGAATTTAAACTTTCAATCTTCTTATCATAGAACTATATTCCATTGTGTTTCCATAAAGGAGAGCTCATGTAGACTGATAATGAAACCTACTGACTTTTGCAAGCAGAACTGTCCTTCCTATTGTATCTTTCACATTGCAGCAATCTGTGGGTATAAATCCTTTCCAGAGAGTGTCACTGACAGTGGCATAGTACAATATACAGGCATATGCTCATATAAATCATGTTATGATTGCATTCTTTCCCATGTTATGCAAAATATTAGAATAGTAATATTAGAATTTTTTCCTGTTGGAAAATATTTTGAAAGTATATCTTGTTTTTTAATCTATTTATTTACTGGAAATACATATCTCATATTTCTGCCAAATGCATTTGTCCTGTACTTAACTATATAACCTTAAACTTTACCACTCAGATCTTGACACAGGAGGATTGGAATGTTGTACTTTATAATGGCATGGCCTCAACCTCTCCATGGGCATCGCTTTATTTTGTGGCTCTCATGACCTTTGGAAATTATGTTCTCTTCAACCTACTGGTGGCGATCCTAGTGGAGGGATTCCAGGCAGAGGTGAGTTGCTACAGCAACTGCTTTCAGGAAGGTCAGTTGCAAATAAGGAAGAGATTCAGGATCAGATTTCCAATGCCTTATAAGTCAATCCTTGCCAATTAGGCATTGTTTTGAACAGCTGTTATCACTCCCACCAATACATACAGTTTCCATGGGTGGTGCTATTGGGAGCTAAATTCTAACACATTTGATAAATACAGAGTGGAGGGAGATTGTTTTAAATCATGTTTTGTTGGGAGTGATCGTGGAAAATTATGACTACCAATTCATGAGTATATGACATCTAAGGATAGAAAAGATATGCATTTGGAATAGAATTTAATGAACTCAATTTATTTTCTTGCCTTTTAAAATCTGCATTGTGATGCAGTGCTCAAATCAGAAATGCATACACAAATATTACTCTTCATTTAATCAATTTATATGGCTATTCATTCCTCAGAGTAACTAGTCAACAAGAAACAAAACAAAGCAAAAAGAAACCATACGGTCTGACTGTCAAACCCATGAATACTATCTCCCAAGATGGGCACATCCAAATATCCAGGGGGGGAAGTAAGGTTCCTAATGCCTTACAAAAAAACTAGGAGGGTCATAGCAAATTGCATCTGGAGGTGAAGGGGACATTCATGGTGGTAGATGCTACCATGGAAAAGGCACACTTTGTAGGTCCAGCCTGATGACATTGGCACAGAGAAGAGACCTGTAGCAGGCCCAACCTGTAGGAGCATGTGGGAATTATAATATCTTTCAAATGTTTATATTAGTTGGATCCAGATTATAATATGTACACATTTTCAAATGAACTTTAAAAAATATAGATGCTGTTCTAATAAACATTATAAAAAGAAAAAGAGAAAATTGAGCCATTCAGACATCCCTTCCTACCTAATAATCTGAATGCTATTGTTTCTTTCATGGAGTGGTATATGATACAATTATTTCCATAAAGTATTTTTTCACCTTTGCAATTCTCTGAAATCAAAGGGAAATCACTCTGTTTGCTCTCATGATGCTCACAATTCCCAGGTCTTTGCATTTATTTTCCCAATGCAGGGTGATGCTAACCGTTCATATTCAGATGAGGACCAGAGTTCATCAAATATTGAAGAATTTGACAAGTTCCAGGATAGTTCAGGTATTAGCAGGGAATACACAATGTGTATGTCTATATAAAAGCATATAATCTTGGAAAGTATTCTTCCTTCCTTCCTTCCTTCCTTCCTTCTTTCCTTCCTTTTGCTCCAAGATATACTTTGGATACACAGAGATGGATCCTTCAGTCCATTTAATTTCCAATTCACAAACTTTTCTCAGGAATATTTGCTTCATGATAGTGCAGAAATTCAGGTGCCTTTTCTTCTATCCAAGATGCATGAGTAACTTAATTCAGAATGTTACAGAGGCTTAGGCAATCCTGATAAAATCAAAGTAGTTTCATTGGAACAACAATAATGATGATAAAAATGTTCAAATCAATTTCTCAGTTGAGTTTCAATCAGACCCCTAGTGCTCAAACTGCACAAAAAATACTTAACTTTCAAAACCATAACAAAATATCTAGTGGCTACTGATTTATCAACAGCAAATTTTGGATGAATTAAATCAGTAAAAGCCAAGATGAAAGAAATTGATCAATACATTTGGGGAGAGCAATCTGAACCTAGAATTGCATGAGGCTTGTCAAATCTCCATGTTGCTGCCCTTGGAGCCATGATTGCTGAAAAGCAATGGTACAATTTTCTGACATTTTGAGATGGGAAATGGATGAAAACTGTTGTATAACTCTAAAATAAGTATATCACAAAAAATAAAATAAGTGATATGATGCAAGTGATATGATTCTGCACACTTTGGAAGCCTAAGCCACCCTAAAAGCATGAAGCATGACCCTTGACTACAAAAAGGTTTCTTGTCAAAGTTAACAATTCAGAATATTTTAAAAGAGCAGGAGAAAGCCCAATTATATAGATTATAAAGCTAAGTCAACTTGCAGGAAGAATCTATGTTGGAAGGTGTTCGAAAGATCTAAGAAAGATGAGTCCCAGCAATCACTTGGAAATACTAATGAGAAAATGCATTTTGCAGTAATTTTCTGAGTTAATGTTGTATGTTTTGTTCACCCCAATTTCGCACTATACATGCCAATGGCTATAAAAGTCAATTTCCCCCATTTTCAATCAAAAGAAGGATAAAGAATGATATCCAGGTCCATGAATTACCCTTGGTCTTTAGTTTTCTTTCCTAAACCAGTATTTCTCAGTGTTGTTTACCTAAAATTGCAGTGTATATACAGATTTTGATGCTAGCTGGGAATGATGGCAATTAAAGTCTCCAACTCATCTGAAGAATGGAAAATACATTGCACCATTCCAATTAATCATTTCTGCTTACTTTTACTAAATTTGGGGTGAAATGTGCAAATAAAATAATGACACAAATTTCACCTCTTGTATACTTGTAATGTGGAAGCAAAAGTATGGTGGTGCTTGCTTTGTGATTTCATGACATACATTTTGTCATTCTGGTATCATTGTGGATAGCTGCAGACACCTGTGCATTCAGCACAAATTTACTTCTGAACTGTTATCACTGGACTATCTTTGCTACTCTAGTAGTTCTCATTGTGAGGGAAGTGAAGGAAACTTGTGGTTGTAAATGTTAAACAAATGTTAAAAGATAAGGGTGGGTTTTTTTCACTTTAATGGAGCAGAGTTTCATCAAATGTTTCCAAGCTTCTGCAAGCATAGCATAAAACATTGTTAGAATAGGAACATGAAGAAAGAGGGGAAAGGGATTAATTTATTTCCATATTGTTCCTTGTTTTCTAGAAGCATAACTACAGGATTAGAATATATCTATATTGAACTGTTTATTTTACAGCATTAATTACTTTAAAAAATATCCTCCCTGGGTATTATCTCTCTTTCTCTCTGTGTTTTGTCTGCTTTGTTTTTGTTTTTTCTCAGATCCAAAGCTTTGTACAATTCCCATGACTCCAAATGGACATCTTGACCCCAGCCTTCCTTGTCTAAACCAGCCTGGGGCTACTGCTGGAATAATGAATCCATCCCACAATATTTTGCAGTCAGATATCCTCATGGCCCTTGAATCCCGGAAAAACAGCGTGATGTCTTTAGTAAGTGAATTTAAATCCATCTGCAACCTACTTACATTAACAGTCATATATTGGAATCATCTTCCAACTCCAATATCTGAGAATTTGGCCTTTAATCAGTAGAATCGTCATATAAACTTCTCCATTTATATATTCTGCAATCAGTATGCTTGATTGATATCTATGCACTTTCCCTACCCCTCTCCATTCAACATGGTAGGAAAGGGTTGATTATTTTTCCCTATATTGAAAGGAATTGGATTATACAAAATAGTTAAGAATTTATATTGAAGCTCTGCTGAATAGTCGTTAACACTGGCTGCAATGTAATAAAAATAAGAACTAGGCCAATGCAATTAAAAGTATATCTAGTGTAAGCCTTTACTTTTCTAATTTACAAATAAATTAGCTTGCTGTGCTGAAAGGACAGTCATTGACTCTGCAGACGATTGTATCATACTTACTTTTATTATGACCATCAACTAGGATGATAATTTGAGAGTCCAACATAGTCTGGGGGAGTTAGAGATTTCCCACCCATACTGGACAAGTTCTAGACTTGGAGAGGAAAGCAAAAAGTAGTCTTGAATGATAGTAGTCATCATATTAAAGAAGACATTTACTTGAATACGATTCACAAAAAACATCTTTTTATATTGTGATTGCTGTCTTGAGAGACTAAGGAAGATGACTTTCATGGAGATGCACAAGATTTGTTATCAAAGGGATGAAAGGGATGTCTTAAGTCTATGATAGACATAGAATATTTGGCAGAGGCTCAGGCAGATGCTTCATTAAATCATAGGAGTATAAGCAGGGAGAGGAGTTACAGCAGAGCTAGGTTTGAAAAATTGTATTACTATCGCTAATTTAAATAAAAGTAGTTTTGGCCTTTCTATGGAGTTGATTTCCTGGTCTGGATTACCTAGTGGAACTGACATCACCTGGAGTCTTACAACTATTTCCATTAAATTTAATTTTTTAAAAAGTAAGGCTATATTTTAAATGTTTTAATTAAGTAATTCAGTGCATTAATTATATGTGTTTTTAATTAAGTTTTCACTTAATTTAAGTTTTCACTTAAAGAGCCAGTTCGGTATAAGGAGTTGGCTTAAAAACCAAGAAGCCGTAAATTCTCATTCCATTTTAGACATGAAAAATGGGCTGGTGACTTTGAAACACTCTCCCTCTCTCACACTCTCTCAGCCCAACTCCCCTAAGAGGGTTATTGTTATGGGGAAAATAGGAGGAGGAAGGAGTATGTGGGTATTCATCACCTTGAGTTATATATGAAAAAGAGGAGGATAAAAACAAAGAAAAGGGTAACACCAAATGTTTGTAACATCCTCAGTTATTGAATAAGATTAAAAGAAACTGAAAAGTTTGTCTCATTTTTCCATGTATTAGTCCACTTATCTATTTCCTTACTCTGTTTTTTTGAGAAGGAAACATTCGGTGGGAGTTAAGTTATGAGTTACAAATGCAGTAGTATAAAATGTATAACAAATAAATAAAAATATGCTGGTGCATGACTAAAACTATGTCAACTTCTTGCTTTGAATGGGAGCACGATATGGGTTTTTTTTGTTTTTTGTTTGGCTTTTTTACAGTCTAGCTCCCGTAGCTCTCATGGGGCTCGGTATCATAGTGGAGGCTGGGGAAGCAGACGTTCCAGTTGGAACAACCTTGCTCGAGGACACAGCCTCAAACACAAGCCTTTTTCAGCTGAACATGAATCACTTTTATCTGGGGAACGGCACAGGATAACAGAGGCAGAACAAGAAAGGCCAGTAATTCACCATCACCGACGGACATTTTCATTGGATACCAAAGATTCCACTGAACTGGAATTGGCTTCAGCAGTCTCATCTGGGCACAAGCCATCATGGAAGATAGGAATGACTATAGAGCCAAGCAAGCACCAGCACTGCAATGGTAAAATGCCCACAATTGCGAAGGATATATTTCCAGAAATGAACAATCGGAAAGACCATGGAGAAGATGATGAAGAGATAGATTACGTAAATATTTATTTATTTAGCTGTTCATTCATTCATTCATTTAAATGTATTGACCACATAACTTATCACAAGGTAACTGGGTAGTTTACAATATTAAAAAGATAAAGCAGTACAAAACCTATAAACAATAAAAAGATAAATACTCAACTTTAACCAAAAGATGGAGAGGGAGGGAGTAGGATGAACATGTATGTCAACAACCTCCAACCTGAAGCCCCCTCATAGGAGTTCCAGGCCAATTGGCAGAGCCAGGTTTTCTTGTGAAAAGTCAGGAAGGTTGGAATTGACCTCACTTTGTGGAGCAAGATGACCCAAAGGGCAGGTGCTCTGGCAGAGAAGGCTCTTTTCCTGGACCTGGTAGCTGGAATACCTTGGCCAATGAGGCCTGCAACAGCATGCGTCTTCTGCTGGCCAGGGTGAGCTAGGTCAGTCCCATTGGGATGAGGCGGTCCTGCGATATATTTTCTATCTTTACTAAAAGAAATTGAAAACTGAGAAAAATTACAGTAAATGAACAGATGAACTCGATTACTGTATAGTGCAAAAGAAAAACCATAGCAAAGCTTTAGTGTGATACCTTCTACAGTGACCCCCGGAAGAAGATCTCACAGTAGAATCCCATTTAGGAGAAAAAGTAGATTGAGAGAGAGTCCAAGCAGCTCAAAGATCTCAAAGCAAATTATTTTACTGTAGCATTCTAGCTGTCATTCATTGCTCTTCCATTCCATTCCTACATGATAAATAATTTCATGATGGATAAGAGCACAATTTCTGAATTTTCTGACTATGCCACCATCACTTTATCAGTATGCTCTTTGTTGTGTTTTTATAACATGCAGAAGTGATTATAGTGACTATAATAAATAGTAATATTAGATAGTGAACAACTAAATATGTTCATTTAGTACATGGATGATTTTCAGTTGGGCATGATAGATACAGAAGAAAAGAAACAACTACCGCTCAACAGTTCCTGATTTTCTGCTTCTGCCTCTACAGAGCCTGTGTTTCCGTATAAAGAAGATGATAGAGGCCTACAAGCCAGATTGGTGTGAGTTGCGGGAAGATTGGTCCATCTATTTATTCTCACCAGAAAACAAGTATGTTTCATTTGCTTGTGTTTTGGGGAATGGCAATTCAAGCATGGATTTATCATCCTGTCTTCAATTTTAGTGTAGAAATGATTTAACTACTTGCAGTCATACAAGAAGGCTTACTTTTCAATTGTACGTTCAAGTTATCCTTAGGATAATTACAATGAAGCATTGCTCCTTTTTTCTTGCCCTCCCTTTTTTCCCCTTTTCCTCCTTTGGTCTTGCTTTTGAATTTTGCTTTCCAAGTTTTCCAGGTGAAGCTATACTGGCATTTTATCTTAAGACCAAGTGGTGTAAAATATACATCATCATCCCATTTTCCTGATGGTTTTTTTTAACTTTGTGTTTTATACTTTTCCCATATTACTCTGACTGTTCTCCCAATGATTACAGTTTCAACATATTCTCAAATCATATGCATTTAGGTTTATCCACTTTGAAAACCAGTGAAGATTATTTAGAGTTGTAGAATCTACTTTGCAACATTTTTCCCACCTTCTCCTTTGATCTCTGTCAGCATGCCAGGTATGCAGGCAAGAAATTTGTTTTTTTTTTCTGCATAATCACACAGTATCTATTTTTAAACCTGCATTTCTGTCCTAATTATGCAGATATGCATATACTTTCCATTCTTAACAACAACACCATGACTACCCACTTCATGCAGTGTGTTGTGGCTTGTGGCATATGCTTATGGAGTAAATACAATATCCTTAACCTTTCAAAATGTCCCTACATCTCCAAAATTACAAAAGTGTTTCATATGATAAAAATTGCATTCATAAACATGTGGTTGCCATACAATAATTGCATTTGAGAAAATCCATGCCCTGAGCAAATAATATTGCATTTCAATAGAAATTCTTACAGAAACTAAGGAATCTAATCCTGCTTTTAAAATGCAAGTTAATTGGTCAATTATGTACTATCAAATAAATGAGACAAAATAACTACAGATAGTCCTCAACTTACAACAATTCATTTAGCAATCATTCGAAGTTACCACAGCACTGAAAAATGACTTATGAACATTTTTCATACCAACAACCATTGCAGTATCCTCATGGTCACATGTTCAAAATTCAGGTGTTTGGCAGCTGGTTTGTATTTATGACAGTTGCAATGTCCTAGAGTTGCATGATCATCTTTTTTGTCCTGACAATCAAAGTTAATGGGGAAGCCCGAGCCATTTAACAATGATGTTGCTAACTGAACAACTACAGTGATTCACTTAATATTAAGTGACATTTAGCAACAAAAATTTTGGGCTCAATTCTGGTGAATTGATGACTTAATTGAGGAAGTTGAGTATTGCCCATAAATCTTTCTATTTTTCAATTTTGATTAACATCTAAAGTTTAATGTCGTACCCTTTTCTATCCCGTTTGCCCTACTTTCTTTAAATCTTCCAGGTGTCTCTGTCAATCATTTATGCACAGCTTTTTCTAGTCAAGGACTGATTTTTTTTAAGGCCATCAAGGATGAAGTGAGCTTCTTCAGTATAAAATAAGTGTATTAAACCTTTTGGGGATGAAACAAATGTCTGAGAAGAGGATGTGTTTAAAAATGGTGGGTTTGCCACTAAATTTTGTTAATTTGAACTGGGATGCATGGGGAAGCCTGCTATGATCATTGTTGGATCGCGGGAAAGAGACTCGAGACCAGTGTGACTTTCAGCTCTTTATTTAATTCCTAAAGTCTGTTCTAATCGTAGAGCCGCTGCAGCCTCTTTTATAGTGGCTGCTCACGGCTCGCGGCCAATGGCGGCTCTTTAAGTCTCCTGCTGATCCAGCGGGCCAATCAGAATGCGGCAATGGGAACCAATCAGGGTAGTGTTCTGAACCAATCACCAAGCAGTATTTGTGGTCCAATCAGAAGAGGGTATTTCAAGTATGTTAATATAGAACAACCATGATATGTCCACTGTACATATATTCATAGATAACCGTTCATAGTTTAGAACAAACTGTCTTCCAGATTTCGTATCCTCTGCCAAACTATCATTGCTCATAAGCTATTTGATTATATCGTCCTGGCCTTCATTTTCTTGAACTGCGTTACTATTGCCTTGGAGAGACCTGAGATTGAACAGAGGAGCACAGTGAGTAGCTTGTATAATAATGAGTAGACTTGTAATTTTAGGAGTTAGAAACTCATAAATGCTTTCTTCAGCCTCTAAATAATACTGCATACAATAATTGGATTTAATTCTAAGAATTCACTTTATTCTGTTTCAGAAATATCCAGAGGTATGTGTTTCAGAAAGTAATAAAGATCATATGGATATAAATAGTATTCAAGTGGCAGAAGACTGTTCTTACTTCTATTCATGCTTAATGTCTGTAGGATAGTGACTGGACTCCCATAAAAACAGATCTGAAAGATGAGGAAGACCCATCTATTTGTGCATGCCTGTGTAGTGTGACCAAGAGAGTATAATAATACAGATAATATATTTGTATTTTTATTTTTGAAGACATTTGTGCCCAAATAAGAAAAAAAAATTAACTGCTAGTTGACACAAATACATTTCTGCTTAAAGGAATTTAATTATATGATTACATGGGGAGAGTACAAAGCAAATTATTTAAAATACTGAGGTGGGAGATGCTTTTGAGGCAACATACCGAAATAAACTGTATTTTCAATCATAGCAATTTTTAACCTTAACATAAGCACCATTTCCCCAAGCCTGTTGCAATAATTTAAATGGAAAGATACTTATTATATCTATTTTGAGGCTGCCTTTGATTGTTCTAGGAGAGAATCTTCCTCACAGTGTCCAATTACATCTTCACAGCAATCTTTGTTGCTGAGATGACACTGAAGGTAAGTTACCCACTGCCAAGTCATTCTTGCTGTGCTGGCTCAACTAATATCTTAAGTGTAAAAGGACTGCCATTTTCACAATTATTTTCACTGGATGGTGTCACAGATTTTTTCAGTGCCGTGAAAAGAGAAGACATTCTGTTGAGAAAAGATTACCTTCATTATGAATTGGCTTTGTTTGCACTCATTTCAATAGATAAAGAAATAGATTTAGTAGTTGTTTAACTACCATTATCAAGTTCATTACATGATTCCCAATTAGCTAGAATGGGTTTAGAAAGAAGTCCTAGGTGGGGGCAGGGAGTCAGATCTTTGGAGGGAAAAATTTAAAAGCTTGCACATTTCAGTGATGCTTCTCCCTAATTATTTATTCCTCTTTGGATAAGAGAAAATCCATTTCAGTCCCAAAATAAAAATGAATAAATATTTAGCATGGCCTTGGAGCTTCTTTTTTCAATTTCCTCCTACAGACTAAATCTGTAAACATTTCATAACTACACTTACTTATCTAAAATGTGTAATCATCTTTATGAGGATGAAAAGTTGTGTACAATAAGAGGGAATGTATGTCATCAGCATCTTGAAGTTGGTTAATAACTTTATAGAAGATACCGGTATTTCTTGGAGGAACTAGTCAAAGCTTCCAATTCTAATTCCTCTTTTTCTCAAAATTTATTCTGCTGAAAGAGATGAACAGCAATACTGGCGCAGTTGGTTATTGTGTTTACATAAATTCTTTACCTGTCACTATTACAATGGATTCTATGATTTAATGAATCCATTTTTGAGGAATCAGAAGTGTGATTTTGCTTTACTGATTCATGATTTCATTTCGCATGCTCATACAATCCCTAATCTTCTCTAGATAGTCTCTCTTGGTCTGTATTTTGGAGACCAGGCCTACCTACGCAGTAGTTGGAATATCTTGGATGGCTTTTTGGTGTTTGTATCCATTATTGATATTGTGGTTTCGGTAGCCTCTGCCGGAGGAGCCAAAATCCTAGGAGTGCTAAGAGTCCTCCGACTTCTCCGCACTTTACGTCCCCTGAGGTAAGATCCAAGAAACCTTACCTATATCATAACCCTGCATGGAAAATTTCAAAATTATATTTTGTTTTGTCTCATGTGTTTGGCCAAATAAAAGAATTTAGCAAGGTAAAGCCTCTCTCAAATCAAATCCAGCTCCTAGTGTTTTCATGGATGTAAACAGTTTTGTTTTGTTTTGTTTGCCAACAATAGAGAAAGGAGTTATGCTGCCTACTTCAGGGAGGTTTACCTCAACTCCTAATCTAGTCTATGGATTTCCTGGCAATCCCCATCTCCATATTAGGCAAGTTTGACAACCAAGGTGTAAGGACTATGAAAAAAAAAATCAGTCACCATTTGAAATTAGCCAACAAAGTTTATTTACTGTATTAGTTAATTAATTAAATGTGTATGCCACCCATCTCACCAGAGGTGACTCCAGACATTCAGTTAAAATACACTAAAACAGAGGTGTCAAACTCACATCAACATGGCGTTGTCACATAATGTATCGTGACTTTTTCCTCCTTCGCTAAACCGGGTGTGGGCGTGGCCATCACATGACGTGGGCCTCGAGTTTGACATCCCTGCACTAAAACATTAAAGCAATAAATAAAGATAATAAATTGAAATTGAAATAAAACTAATCAGGATGGAGAGGGAGCAAAGTGCACACAGGGAAGAAGTAGGGTATTATTTACTCCATAATGCCACCTCCAAAATTCCATATCCTATTGGGGCCCCAGGCTAGGTGGTACAGCCATGTCTTCAAGATCTTTCAGAAAGCCAAAAGGGAGGGTACAGATCTCTGCTCAGAGAGCAGGGTGTTCTAGAGGGTGGGAGTCATAGCAGAAAAGGCTGAAATTCTTTGTCTGATGGGTTCCATAACATGATCATTCTGCCAGTGTGGGTGTGATGGGCTAATCCCAACAGGATTTAATTTAAAGTAAATCTTTTAAAAGAAAAAAAAATTAGTTCTCCTATGTCCATAACTATTGTAATTTGCAGAACATCCCTTTTCAGTAATAGTGAATATATTTAATAATTGTTCAGTTTGATGTGGCAGCTTGGTAAAAATCAATTTCCAAAGGAAATTCCATGAAACTTGTGGATTGTCTTTAAAGTTATTTATTTAAAAATATTTGGAATACCGTGCAATATAACTTTGAATTAGGAGGTTACCAGTTTTCTCTAGGTAGATTGCTTGTATGGCTTTTTTTGACACCTGGATCTATTATTAATATGAATAAACTCATTGATTAACTTTTTCCACTTTATTACATACTGTGTTTGGACATTTGCCCAGCAACATTTGAAATGAGGATAATAACTTAGGAAGTATTGTCATTTTTATTGCTGCCCCCAAATATTAAGTTTAGACTTTCCCAAGTTCATGTAATTCAATTACAATATCAAATAGTGAAGGGAAGAGAGGCCATCCTTCCTTGACTAAATCAATCTTTTATGACTTAACATTATTTGTATAAATTGTAGCTGTTGCTTCTGCATATATTTAATTAAGAATGGTAATCTTAACATCTGGTGTAGCAAACAGCAATTTAAAGAATCGAGTGCAAAGAATAAGACAAGCATTTTGGGGTGGGGTAAAAAAATAAATTGTCTTAAACCCTTTCTTTATGAAAGTGGATGTGAGCTTTTCTGGCATGTTTCTTTACATCTGACAGTATACAGTTGTGATGAAGGCTTTGATTCTTCTTAACATTAGAGGCAAGAAGGTTTTTGCATCCAACCATGCTTCTGACATGTCTCTTAAACCCATGTTGTGTCTAAGAATAATTATTCTCAATTTTTTCATCATATTAAGCAATTTGCTTCCATTTAAGATGAAACATATGGGGATGGGGTGGCAGTCTTCCCTGAAATCTTTAAAATTAATTGATAGACCATTTTTCTCCAGGACTTTTGCCTCCATTCAGTTATGTTCCTGTTATAGAAGTGTTGGTGTGCTCTTTCAAAGAAATATTTCTATCCCTTCATAGCATGCTATTTTAAGTTGTTGTAAAAAAACAGCTTTTTAAATAATTATGTTTTCCACTATCTTTTGACACATCAGCATCCACAGGGGACAATACAGGCAAGATAGTAGATGTGATATGGTATCACTATCCAAGTATCACACATACAAATATAGAAGGGGTTAGGCTTGGCTTGCAATGCTGCCAGTCTCCTTGTTTTGACCATGGAGATGAAGGTTTGGATTTTGTTCACCTCTGCTAGTTACCAGTCATTATTCTTATTATGTTATAGTGGTTTCTGGCCTGGTTGTTTTCCTACAGATATTTCATTACCAGACTAGTTAAGATCATCAGTAGATGAGAGAGTGAAATTTTCTGGTTGTTTATACCTTATGCTTGCCTTTATAATCTTGGTTGCACTAATGATGTTACATTGCCTGATAACAAAATGTCTCCCCTAAAAAAAGCCAAGCTTAGAGAACCTACCATTTAACACACAAGTATGAGTATTATCTTTTGCCTTTAAAATAATCAAAGTTGGTTGTTTTATTATTGATCTATTTATAATCTTTCAACCAGGGAGTGATTCAAATAAGTGGCAAAAAGATGAAATAGTGCATCAGTAATTAATAAAGAAATATAGCCCAGCACAAAAATAGGTAGCTTGGGAAAAAGAATAGCAATTAAAAAACAGTATTCCTGCCAAGTTTCAAGCCAGAAGTATTTAACATCTAAGGCAAAGCATTAAACTCATGAAGTAAGTAAGAAGACCTATTATTCAGGAAAAGCAAGAATTGCATGGGGAGTAGGTATCCCTACCTCTACAAAGAAGCCAAAGTATTGTCCTACTAAAAGCAATGCAGTAGGCAAACCATATAGCAATGCTTTGAGCCACCAGACACAGGAAAACACCATGAGTAGTATTCAAGTTACAACAGCAGTTGTGACCAACAATTCAGTCACTGAGTGACCTGGTCTAAGACATGATGTCACATGATTGTATTGTTTAGGGACAGCCATTCCTGTAGTCCAAGTTGCTATGGTTAAACAAAGACCTCACATGATGGCAACATCTGACTTCTTGCAGGCTTCTCCATTGATTTTGCTTATGGGAAGCTGTCAAGGAACATCAGATATCATGATCATATGACTGAGGGAAGCTGAAATTCCAAGATTCCATTATAATTTCCTGTTATTTATAGTTTTAGCATGAATTGTCATCACTCAAGGATTACCTGTACTTGGAAAATGGACCAGAAAATTTACCCAGAGGTCATATTTCCTTATGCGCATACAAAACAATATCCATTCCTACTCCTCAAAAATCATTGCTGGTCAATACGGACAATAGACAACCTGACTGTTCATGTTAGCCCTTGGAGAAAAATAGCTTTTAAAAGTAATTTCCTTCATAGACATTAAATCCCTTAGTTCTTTAGTTACTTTTGTCTACTTTTGAGAGAGGTTTATTATTTGATAAGTTGCTTGAAATTTAACTTTTCGTCTGATTTGTTAAGGCGAGATCTCCTAAACCAACCATTTTGCAGCACTGCAGACCAAACTCTCTTGGTATAATACTTTGCATGGAAAGTGAAGTATTAGATTCTACCCTATAGCTCTCACAGTGCTCCTTTCTCAGGGTCATCAGCCGT
Source organism: Laticauda laticaudata (assembly GCA_004320025.1). Lineage (NCBI taxonomy): Eukaryota > Metazoa > Chordata > Lepidosauria > Squamata > Elapidae > Laticauda > Laticauda laticaudata. The sequence goes on along the minus strand of BHFT01049357.1, from coordinate 3,937 downwards.
GCTCCAGGTTTGAAGCTGGTGGTTGAAACTCTCATTTCATCACTCAAGCCTATTGGAAATATTGTCCTCATCTGCTGTGCTTTCTTTATAATCTTTGGAATTCTTGGAGTGCAGGTATAGTATCTAATAAATACAAAGTATTGTCGGCATATATGGTTGTTATTAATGTGATGGTTGTTTGTTTTACAGTTTCAAACACTTTTGAAAAGTATGGTTTGAAATGGATTTCCCCAACCTGGTGCCCATTATATGAGTTGGAATTCCAACTCTCCCAGTTCTTAGCTTTGGTCTTTCTTTGCCAGGCATGAAAGATCAAGGCACTAGCAAGATTAATTGCTATTCATGCCTATGTATGGGAATCTTCTCAAGCAATGGTTAGCACCTTCTTGGAATTAGATAAGGATCCACAAAATTCAAAGAGGGTTGGACTTAGTTCACTTGTGGCTACATAGGGATTCTAGGCTAATTCCTCTTTTAACTTCACCCCCAAGACCTGCCACTCCTACATTCTTAGAGATACAAAGTATGAATAGAGTTCCATTTCTGGGACTTGTTTCCCCAACCTAATATTTATTAATAATCAGCATGTCCAATTTCTCACATACAATAACAGCTCAAAGATGACACAGTACATATATGTCAAAAGAGATGCTGCAAGCTTTTCTCTATCTACAGTATCATTATTATAGACTACTTACTTTCTGCCTTAATACAAAGGTGGATCTCTAATAGTGGCTGGAGAATAATGTGGCCTAAAAAAAGGACGACAGGAAAAAAAACTCTTGGAAATGAACTGAGTCCATCATTTTAATGGCTTTACTTCTTGATCTATTTCCCATGTGCTGTAAAGAAGAACAGGTTTCCAACTAGCAAGATATTAGGGTTTGGATTTTGAACCACAATAAGATATAGTTGGCTCGTAGGGTTGAATGCTGAAATAATGTCTGATCAGAGATGAGATGTCTTGAGACAACCATTTATTTTTTAAAAAAAACTTTTCTTATATCTCTGACTCTCCCCTCCCCACCCACATTTCAAGCACCCTCCAACAGCTGTTTAGAGATGGAAAGAAATGGCATTGTCTTTATGTTGGTGTACTTCTGTAAGAATGGGTAATGCTTCTATTTTCATATAAAAATATACTGGAGTCTATATTGCCTATTTTAAGGAGGAACAACTTAAAAATATATAAGAAGTGAAGCAAATAGTTGCTCTTCTTACAACATAGTCTTTATGGATTTTCATAGCATATGCTTCAATTTGGCATCCTGGTCTACAGCCAATTTGTTTTAATCTTTTATTTATTTAAATGTCAAATATTGTTATTGATGATTGCTGGGTAAAGATGGAATGGGAGGACTGTATGAGGCAAACTGCTCCCATTTTCAATTTTTTAATCCCCCAAATCATTGCCAAATTACTGTGGTGGATTTTAGGCTATTTTTTTGGAACTAGGAGTGGAGAATATAAGTTATTTCCCTTCAAGAGGTCTTCCTTTTCCATTCCCAACTGAGTACTCCAAACAAATGTGAGAAAAATGACCTGAAATCAGCTTAAAAATATAGCACCAATATTCCCCCCCCCTTTTTTTTTTAACAACACTGTAATCCTTGTAGAGTTGGGGTGATTGGTTGGAGCTGAGCATTTACTGGTTGGATGCCCTTCCTGATAAAATGCAGAGTTCATAGCAGATATTTTTTCTTTGCATTCTAAGAGAGAAATATCTGACACCACTTGGAATTGAACTCTTAACCTTCTCAGTGGGAGGCGAGCATCTTCACCATTAGGTCACCAGGCCGTTCATATAGCAATCTCTTATCCTTTTATTCTTTCGATGTCTGACAAAATCCCTTTTTCTTATAGCTTTTCAAAGGAAAATTCTACCATTGCCTGGGTGTTGATATCCGAAATATCACAAATAGGTCTGACTGCATGGCTGCCAATTACAAATGGGTGCATCACAAATACAACTTTGACAATCTGGGTCAGGTAAATATAGAATCCTCCAAAGTATATTAGACCTACTTAAGAGTCATATTTAGCAGGACTGCACCTTCAAATATTTAGATGCCTTCACAAATTCCTTATCATAGTATTATTTTGCTTAGGTTATCTTCAAATTATTTCTTGTTACATTGGAAGAAAATGAATGCACTTGGTAGAGGCCAGTTAATCAAAATGACAAAGAGGCATTGTTAAACACTTCTCTTTGGTTTCAGTAGAAAATATCTATGTATATAGGTGTTTAGTGTGTTAATTTTCACACAATCCTTCAGCCATATTTTTCCATCATCAAAATACAATACAATAATCAATGTTTTTGTTATTAAAGGAATGTAGCAATCCAGTTAAATAAAGAATGAACATATTAACTTCATATTGTACGTAGTGGTCATATAAATAGTGCTTAACTTTGTCTTAAATCAGGCCTAAACTATATTGGATACAGTACCTAAATGGATCAAAAAAGTAGTCTATGACTGTTTCTTTAACAATGGTACAAACTTGCAACCAAGAATGACATATGGTGATTCTTCCAAGCTAAGTGCTTTTTTTGTTTCACACCTGTGGACAAAACTTGGCAAACTGAACATTCTACTATCTACATCTGCAATATATTTGGTAAAAATTTTTAAAGAAAGGCTATTTTTACCCTTTTTTTGTCACATTGAAGCTGGCTTGATTGAGGCCATCTTGGAGACTTCAGCTTTGCCACACTGATGATGAGGGGGGAATTGAGATAGTTGGAGTTTTGTTGCCAAAACAAAATAGTTTCCCCTGAGAACCAAGGACATTCCCACAGATGGCGAAAAGAGAGGAGGAGTGAACTTTCCAAGCTATCGGACAGCACCTTGATTGGGTCATGTGACTGATGGGTTGGGAAAGGGGAAAAAACATTAACCTTTAATTAGATGAAAACTATGGGAACCTTTACAGTCAGTTTTCACCAATCTGTGCCAATATGATATATCCAATAAACTTGTTCTTTAAGGAACCTGCTTACGTCGGAGTTCTGTTTACTATGAGTGTATTACTTGGAACTCACATAGTATTTAGACTAAGTTGCTTTTTACTTCTCTAGAATGCACTCCCTCCTTCCTAGGAAACCACCACCTTTTATTATACTCTATCACTTATACACAGCATATCCACATCTCTCTGATTTGCCATGTAATTTATCTTATATATTGTGTTTAATTATTTATACTATGTTACCTTCAGAAACTTGCCAGCAGTTTTCAAATGTAAAAAAATAAATAAATCCGGTGTGGGGAAAACAGCTGTATAGGAATAACAGGGAAGGACATTGAGGGTTGGAGAGTTAGACAAGATATTAAGAAATACCGTTTCCAGGAAAAGAATAGCTGAGGAATGAACACGGTTGCCCAAGAAAATTGCTGAGTTTTAGGATATAGGGACCTTTAAAAAATATACCCTGTGGATTTTTATGTGGGGTGCTTTATATTTCTGATTAATTTAATCCCCTTTTTGTACGCACAATAAATTAACTCAGAATTCATGACCACCTTTACATATTTTCTTAATGGATGTGCTTTAAGGTGGAGTTGGTGAAGAAACTGTACAGAATACTGTAATTTTTATCTTTTAAAATGCAAATAGAAAAGGATTATAAAAGTAATAAAACAATAAAAAAGAGAAAAACATTCCCAATAACGTTTGACAAATTAGCTCAAGAAATGAACTTAAAAGATGCCTGGAGGGAACTGAATACATCAAAAACCCAATTTACTTTTTTTCCAACCTGCATCAATCTTGGTCCAGGACTGATATGATATGGATGGACACAGAACTATTGGAAAAAACAGAAGCAGTGGAAATCCTACCAAATACATGGGCCAACCACAATCCAATCAAACTGACTTGGAGAGGAAAGAAAAAGCTAGGTAGATGGACCTTTAACAAGAGTATTCTGAGA
>BHFT01049345.1:0-18497 GCA_004320025.1 Laticauda laticaudata | reverse complement strand
CAGCACAAAGCGGACCCGCGCAGCAGGAAACGAGGCGGATTGCCGAGAGGATTGCTTTCCGAGCGTACGTGGATGCAGAGCAGAAGCCTAGCGGATGCCTAGCAGAGGCCTAGTGGATTTGCGAGCGGGTTCATATGCGCATGCAGGGAGGATGCATCTGCATCAAGCCCCGCGGATATAAGGCGAAGCAGTCGCAAGCAGGATCACCCATCTCAGAGGAAAGACCTGGCGTTCCAGACACCAGCCTCCAGTTAGCCAGCCAGCCCAGCCCAGCAAGCCAACCCACCCATGGGGAGAAGAAAAGCTCGTGGTCATCTGCTTGCCAGCCCCTTGGCAAGAGGGACAGGGCCTCATTCCCACCCCCTGGGCCCTGACTCTGCTTCTGCTGTGGTGCTTCTTCTTGCTGGCGGCGCTGACTTATTCTGGTGGTGGCTGCTTGCTGCTGATGCTGCTTTCTGAGTGGTGTGCTTCTGCTGCGTGCTTTACTCTGCTGAATGTTGCTACCTGGTGCTGGTGGCTTCTGCTAGATGCATTACTCATGCTTGCAGTGCTGTGCATAGGGCTGGGCTTCTGCTGGGTATTTACTTTCTGCCTGACACTGACTCCTCCCGTCCTGGCTGCATCCTGCTGGTCCTAGCTTGGCATGCTCCTGTCCTGCTGGTGTGCTGGTGCGTCCTGCCCTGCTCGGTGCTCTTGGTCCGTGCTCGGTGCTGCTGGTGCTGCTAGCGCTCTGGTGCATTAACTCTGGCTGGTGCTTTGCTCCTGGTCCTGTGCTTGGTGCTGCTGCGATTGCTGTGTGCTCACTGCTTGCGTGGTGGTGGCTCACTTTTTGCTGCTACTGTTGTTGTTGCGCTGCTGCTTGGTGGTGGGTGGTGGTGTTAGGGGGAGCAGCCCCTACAACTACGAAACCTCTCCTGATGACGGGCCTCAGATGGCCCATGCACGAGGGAGGAAAGGAGGCCAATGAAACGCGGGAGACACAGGGAAGAGGAGGTAGCATACCACTTGAAAGAGGAACATGAGCGATGAGGGTGCTGCGAATCGGCTGAAGTGGAGAACGGCTACTGTCTTTGGCAGTAAGGAAGGACACAGGCTCTACTCGACGGACACCAAGAGGAGGCACGGCTGCTTGGAGTGAGAAGGGTGGTTGAGAGCCTGGGCTACCTTCCGGGTGGGCTCCTTGGCGTGCGTGGAAGCATATGCACACCTGGGTCACGGAGGACAGCTTATGCACCTACAAGAACGTATCTAGTGTCAGGCCCACAGTCCAAGCTGACAGACCGAAAGACCTACGTGATGGCCAATGGCTTGCACCTTCTTGGAGGTGTGAGTATCCGCCACTGTAGGCATAGCAGCCCCCGGGCTCACAACCCTCTCTTTCTGCAGGCAGCCCCGCAGAGAGTCCAGTCCTTCTTCATGGCCAACAAGAATCAGAAACCTCCCCTCGTGTCCAGGCAGCGAGCTATTCGTAGTCGCAGAGCGCCTCAGCCCACGACGTGAAACCCCCCAACCGACAGTCCTGCGGACTACCCATGGCCGGCTAGCGCCGTGTGAGGACCCCCCTTGACACCACGCACTGAGCGATCGCGTGTGCATAGGTAGCAGAAAAGGAGCAGGGCAAGCCTTCCATCCAGAAACCCACCCCACATCCACTCCTCCAAGCCTCCACCTACCACAGATAAGCAGACAGGCAGAACGGACCACCGAGACACCCGACAGCGCGCGCAGAAGCACACTACCTGTCCCTAGCTGTAAAGTGACTACGACTCGAGGGGGACCACCATCAGAAGACAGCGGTACACCTGTAACACCCCTCACTGCCTATCAAGGCTTTCCTCAATCTCCAAGCCCTCATCCGGTATCAGCCTACCGTACCATCCCATCTCCTGCCTACAAACGACGCGCTGCAACGCCCAGTTCACTCACCCTTACTTCTCACGTCTATAACGCCGACACCAAGATCCCCTCCCTCAATCGAACTATGGTGGAATCACATATGTCAACCAGCCGCTAGACGCTCCATACAACGGGACACACCCGGACAATCACCTTAGCCGACCTCGATCTTCTTCACACGAGCTACACTCCTCCACGAACCCAGCCTGAACCCTCGCTCCCACCCCATCCAGGCCATGCTGGGCTTCCCACCCCGCAGGTGACTCGTCACTTGCACCATCGTCCAAGGCTTTCCACAGGCCCTCACCTACCAAAGCTTACGAGCTAACCAGGACGCTCCCAGCAGCACAGGCAGCCTCTTTCCCAGTCCCAGGCCACAACAGGTACCATCGTGGACACCCACCCGGCTGACACCGATTGCATGCTGCCCACCCCCGAATGCCACAGATGACCACATGTCACAGACGATGTCACCGACCACCACAGAATGCCACCCATAGCCTCAACCTCGCTAGCTGCAGACCAAGACAATCCCACATAGCACTGCCCCTCCATTTCCTCCACCCCACAGCCCCAAGCCTGTGCATCAGAACACCCTCTGTCAGCCAGTATTGCGGGCATGAACAACCCCATGTCCACTGCGAGCGACAGGTGGCTTCTCAAAATCTTTACAAGACTGAGCAGCTCTCTGAGAGCTTCTGCCACACACCGTCCCCTGTTGTCCCTCTCGGGGTTCAGGCATCCCAATGATGCTCAGACCAGCAATCCAGGCTCCAGTCAGCCACCTTCCACAGCACACTGGACCTTCACCCGGTATAAACCGCCCTCATCTGAGACTGGGCATTGTGCTCCTCAACAGATCCACAGCCTGAGAGTCAGCAGGTGCTTATGCCAGAAGACCTGTCACTCCTGTGGCGCCTAACAGTTGTTCGACTTATTATATTCTTTGGCTTGGGACCACCATTCGCGGTCATTTTTGCTATTCTTAAAGCTTGATCTATTAATAAAGAGTTATCTTTGTTTTCACACACTTGCTTCATTTAGTTTTTTTAAATAAAGTCTTTGCTGGAAACTTTTAGAAATGACATTTAAGCCTTTGTGATGCATTTGTGGGCATGGGGTTAAACATAGCGCCGTGGGACATCGGGCCATAGGCCGCATAACCTTTGGGCATGGCGGGTAATACTGTTCAGGGTATGTGGGCAGGAATACCTGTGGATAGATAACCCTCCACGTGCAAGCATATGGCACTGTACTGGTCCAACGCCCTCCCACTGGTGGACCCCACCACCCGTTATTGGCCCCTCGTCATTATCAAAAACAACTGTTATCATTGATCCACACATCATTCACATTAAACACACGCTCTTTACTTAAACTGCCACTTTTCATTGTAGTAGGGACACCATCTCGAAACCATACCATGGCCCAACTCTCATCCAGTGTGATGTACGGCCTGGAAGGACAGCATCCATTAAGCAGTCTACCCATCCTGTCGTGCCACTTCCCACTGCTCCAGCTGGGAAGTCTGCCCACCATTAGTCTCACAGGAAGTGTTGACGCTGCCTTCTTCCCTTCCACGTCGGATAAGGCTCTGTTTGGCAGGGCCGTTGCACCAATCCCACAGTATCTATCAGGCTTTCACCCCTTTTGCTGTCCCTATGTCACCCAGCCGCTCCATGTTCCCCCATTGGGCCTGTATTTGGAGGTGCCATCGGAGCGACTGCTTCCGTTCCGCGAAAGCGAACTGCCGGTAACGGACCACCCCTGCAGCGATGAGTTGTGACAGGATCAAGCAAAGCTTTGCCAGAGCATCCTCCTCACTGCACGACGTGTTCCTGACTCGGGCGATGCTGCATGGGGTTGGTACGGACGAAGTACCTCCAGGAAAGGCCCTGTATGGGCCAGGATCCAGAAGGCGCTTCTCCACCACCCGCCGTTGCCCTGCGAACAGCCTTGTAGTTGAAGATCCTTCATCCAATTCCAACGGGTGACGAGTCGGCATCTGCACGAGGCTTGTAGGGCTTCATCTGGAGGATACGGTTGATCGCGCTGAGCGGAGAACGGCGTTCCATCATCCCCACGCATGAACAGATAAGGGCACGCAATCCTATTGCTGTTGTCCATCTGCAGCGGCAGCGGGGTACACCTTGTGTATGCGGCCTGGATCCTGGGAAAGCACAGATGGCGGTATTAGGACGTCCTCCAGTCACCCCGCTCCCGTCTAGAGGCCTGGACCCTGGGCGCGCCATGTGACTACCACTCTCAGTAACTCTTGGGTGCAATCCGCCTGACTAGAGATTGACCGCGGGTGTTGCCTGACTCGCCATCCCCGATGTACATTAACTCATTCGTAGTCTCTCTCCGCGCCGAACGTACCACCCGGATGTCCGGGCCATCAGCACCCATGAGCTTTCGATACAACTTAGATGCCCTACCGTCTATCAGCGATCTTAGACGCGGCTAGTGTGCCTAGACATAATGCCTGCGATAGCACTACGCCCCCTACACTCGTTCTTACGGTGTTTCATACACCACATTCGACAATCAAGCTGCTACCCCCCGATCACTTGGCTGCCGAGCTTCTTGCAAAAAGAGAGACCATGATCCGCTTCTACCGATGTTCCTATGGCTCCGACAGCCTTGTCTCTCTCGCTCTCGCGCACAGCTAGTCGCCTACAACTTTCTTCCATCTCTCGGATTACGCCATCACAAACAAATATGACATCAATAAATAAAGACCAAATAAAATAATACATCCAGAACAAAAATAACATATACCCTTTACTCACTACATACAAACAGCATGTTGGCCCACTCCCTGGAGCGCAGCTTCCTCAACGCGTGACTTATGTCTTCGATGATGGCCTCGCTAATCTTAACATCCACTATCTTCTGACGCAGCAATCTTGCTGATTGATGCCTGTTGCGCATCCGAGCTGGCGCCCATCCAGCCACACTACTTGCTCTCTCTGCTTCATATACACTGGATTCTCTTACCCTTTGAGGGCCTTAAGGGTGTGGCAACACCGAGCTGTCTCAGTGCCACCTTGACGCCTCTATGCCCTTCCGCTGGCCTCGGCAGCTATCTGGTACTCTGCTTGGTCAACCCTGCGGTCCTCCAGCTGCCTCTCCAACAAACTTCATCAGATGCTATGGCGTGTGCGCGGCTATTTCTCTCATGAAGTTCTGGAATGCATGATAGGGTCTTCGTTTCCTCAGCCTCCACCATCAGCTTGTTAGTACAGTCTGTACTGCTGCTCTTTCTCCGATCCATCTTCGGACCCAGACACATTTTCTTGCGGCCGGCCTCCCTATCTAATTTCTCGCTGTGGTTAACTTCACATCGGTGTAGATATAGAACGACCCTGTTTCTAGAGCGTCGCGTCCTCATGTCACCTACGTCAGCTCCCTGCGTTGGTCTCTGCATGCAGATAGAGCGGTCTCCTGAGCTCGCGCTACCATAGCGAATACCCAGGGAGCGTCGCTTCGCCATCGCATGTTCAACGCGATGTCGTGACAAAATCCCTCGCCGATCGCAGCCCTGTTGGGTAGAGTGCCAGCGTCGCGCCGCCAACTTGTCTCCTCCGCGCCCTAACACCAAAGGCTTCCTATGCTAGATTGGCGCCCCCCGCTGCAATTGCCACAGTAGTAGAAGGTTCCAAGGCCCCGCGCTGCATGTCAACAGAAGGATCCTGACCACACGCCGCGAACATACATCGTGTGATAGAGATATAATCCACATATCGCGTACCTCTGTCACTTCCTCTCCACTCCAGGTCTTAGTTACGTCTTCCTCCTTCCCCACTGCTCTTTTTACTTTCGCCCATCTAGGATAAAGATTCGGCCTTTTCCCACTCCTCGTGTCGTCCAACTCCCTGCTCCTTCACCTGTACCCTACTCGTCGTCCTGCCCCTCGCCACACCTTATCTCCTCCCGTGTAGCATCTCGACCGATGGCTCTATGTTCCCGGCCGCCATCCTTGCTTTCCTCATTATGTACTTCTCCATTTTCTTCTGTACGTTGAGACCCCCTTTCTGTCCTCGCCTGGACATGTAACGACTGCCTCATTCCGCGCCTCCTGTCAATGTCCGTCCTCAGCGTATCATGTTCCATCCATCCTCACAGACGTAGTATTCCATATTTCACTATCGCACGCCCCGCATGGCAACCTGGCCGCCTCCATCTACCCCCCACCAAGGGCCATCACGCTGCCCGCACACCTTTCACCCGAGCCCAGCATTGCTCCCGGACGCCGCATATCTCCTGCACCTTCCAGGAACAATTAAGTTCGCTTCATGACTATAGACGTGTGGTTCTTATTACACTCCTTCCTCTCCTTTATCGCAGTATTACCTGTTCGCATGTTCCTGCACCTCCACCCATTCACTGTTGGCGCATCGTCTGTCAGTACGCAAGAATGGCTCACTTCATGCTGCGTCCCTTCTCAGATTTACGCCCGTTCCCCTAGATTCACGTTTTCTCCTTTTCTAGACTACCTGGAACGTCGCATGTGTCGGCTTCATCTAATCCTGATGTCACTTCTTCCTAACTGTCCGCTTCCCGTACTTCATGTTTATTTTTCAGCCCATCCTCGCTCCGTCGGGAGCTCGGTCGTTGTGCACGTATAGGTGCCCACATACGACCTCGTGGGCTCATTCTACTAATGAACTCTCAGCCGTTGTTCCGTTTTCATTCTCTCGCTCCCCTGCACGTCTCTGCTATTCTTTCCCCACCAACTTTTACGAGGGCGCTTTACGTCCCATTCATAATTTTTACTTTGAATTACGTTATGCAGTTTGTTGTCACTCGCGATACTCTCCCTTATCCCTCTTTGTTTGTCCTGGGCGTGCTTGTCCGTTTGCTTTTATCTCTCTTAGGCTTTTCACTTGCATCGACATTCGGCTGATTTCCACCACCCGTGCCTTAACCTCCATATCCGTCCACCTAAATATCCGAGGAGTAGGTCCCCTCATGCGAATGTGAACGGTTTTCCTCTCTCCAGTTGGGGCTGTTTACTCTCCTCTCTCTCTTGCGAGCTAGACATCCGTCCTTTCGTGCTCGGGTGTTCCCGTCCGTGCATACAACCCATACGCTCTAAGAGAGACAGCCTCGGGCGCTATCCTGTCGGTGAACATACGTTTCCCATTTCGTCGCTCCTCCTCTTTGCCCGCTCGCCGCGTCTTAACTCCTCATCCCCGGCTCCAGGAACCTGTCATTCCCAGGTCCATAGCGTCCATCCTTTAGTCTCGCGCAGCAGAGGACATCAGCTCGGTATGCCGTACATGCGACTTTGCTGATGTGCAAGTGGTGTTAAGCGGATCATTCTTTATGGCGATAACGGATGCTTGTAACGGATGCATGGACAGATGCCTAGCACTACGTAACTGCAACGAACGGTTGGTTCTGCCCCCTGGTGGATGCCCGAGCGTTGCCACCCCTACGACGCTTGACCATGTGCAGGTAATGCTGTTTCGTTGCCAGGTCATCCCGAGCTGCATCTGGTTCTAGCCTCCTTCCGGTACATGATCTGGAACGCGTTGCGACTGATACTATTTAATTCACTCCAAACACACTGAGGTTTTGTACTGAATATCTGGTTATTCCAGCCTCGCCACATACCACAAACGAATAAGCGGTTTTGTGAGCGGCAGGACACCTGTGCAGGTCGACGGCGTGCTGGGGACGCGATACCTTACGATGGAGGAAGGGATTGGGGGAGGGAAGAAATGCGCACCTGAGGGCAGTGAGTAACGCCGAGAACGTCTGGAAGCTATCGCCGTTAAGACCAACGTGATTGGCATCTGACAATCGGGCCGTGGTTTCTCTCCAGTTTACGTGGTGTACGTAAGATTCCTTCTTGTTCCTTCACACCATGCTGATGTTAGCTCCTTCTAAGCAACTACCGTCAGACTCGCGACATAGCTGAGACCGGTCGCGTTCGGATCCGTTGGTAGCTGCTCTGCCTCGCTTAGTGATCAGGGCTTCTGTTATGTCATTCACCAAAAGCGTCAGGATTACGGTAGAGTATTAGAATCGCGAGAAGTTCGTTGTATATAGGGGGCTACGCCGCTAGTAACACTGCCCCTTGGGGGACAGCCACGGCTGTGCTATAGATATACTGGGCGCGAGTGACTATCATGCCTCGGTAGCACACCCGTGCAGAATTTGAGTAGCGTGGACGAACCGCTAGAGTTGATGTCTGTTCCCACTATTCTTATATTGTGGGGGTGGAGCAGTTCCCCAAGGTTTGTTGGCTCTGGTTTTGACAGGAACTTGCTTCGTATGCCGGGATGGTGAGTTGTAGGGTCCCAGGTAGAACGACACTAAGATTTGTAGTTTTCTCCTCAGGAGTAGTTTGCATTGGTGTAATCCCACTCTGGAACTTCAAAGGGCTTTACAGAAGTCAAATATGAGTGGAGGGCTTATCCAGCAAAACCTAGGATCGTTAGGTTTTGCGATAGACAAAAAAAATATTCCTGAAAAATCAAACACCTAATATAGAGAGAATTCAAAAAAACAAAAGAAAAAAAAAAAAAGAAACTAAAAGAAAAAAAAAAAAAAGAAAAATAAAGAAAAAAAAAAAAAAGCAAAAGGAAAATGAGAAAAAACAAAAATAACAGAAACACAAAGTGTAGGAATTTTTTTCTTATCTAGTATCACACTTGAAGAGCGACCAACTTAGAGTACTTTGGTGCGTTGTTCAGTGATGGAATATAAGGCCGGGTTCTTACTTTTTTGGATTGCAGCCCTGAAAAAAATGGAAGTTTTAAGTCGTCGGCTAGGCGTTCGTTTTGTTTGTGAGGGTGACTTAATTCCCCCCCCTTGGCGGTGGCCGACGCATGTGACGTAAGATTTCCATCTATCGGCGCTGGCGGCATAGCATAGTGCTTTCTCAGGTTGAGGTGGGGTGCGATGAACGTCAATAAACGGATGCTGGCGATAGAGAGGAAGGCAATCGGAGCAGTGAGTAACTCGCGGTTTGTCAGAAGTGATTAGGTTTTTGTTGTCCCATATTTACTCTTGCATCGTTGATTCAGTGTGACGTGCTTTACCTTTTCTTCCCCAGTTTTGGTGAGTCTCTCATGGATCGCGCCTGCCGCGACGGCTCGCTTGGGATGTAGTGTTGCCCTCAGGCCGAATTGCTTCAGGTTTAGGGCATCTTCGCTAATTTTTGGAAGGGTGGATGTCCTCCTCCAGCTTTTTCCCATGCCCTCCCAGTTTCCTCCCTGTTCTTGGGTTCCATTTTTCTCTTGTTTCTTGAATTTTCTGCAGCCAGCACGCGTGATCCCTCTGAGTAGCGGGTACCTTCAGCCGACTTTTAGGATCAGTGGATGGTTTCGGCGCAAGCAGGTTCAATTTCCCTTGATTGCTGTAATTCGTGGTTGACGTCAGCTCCGAATGTGTACTTAATCAACGGTGTGTCATTTTATTAAGGCTAAGTGCAGACCAAAAGTTGTTACTTTCCTTGATTGGCAGCGCCCCTGCCACCGGGCGAGCGACAATTTTCCAATCTATCGGCCGCGGGATTGGTCCCCTCCAGCTTTGCGTGTGTTCTCGTGATCTGGTTTTCATATTAGCTGTAGTATCGTCTCTTTTCCCAGCCACTTATTGATGGAGTGTGGATCCTTTGGTGCCTTGCTGTTGATATTGGTGATTCTGCTTATTGCATCGTGGTGAATGTCTCGGTGTTTTCGTGGTTGCTTTATTCTTTTCTGTCTCACATGTTTGTCTGTATTGGAGCAGCTTGTCCCCAGATCACAACGTTGCGTCGAGTGGAGTGAAGAGCGCTGTATATGCAGCCTATTGTTTTGTTGTTAACTTTCTTATCTATTTGTGAGAAAATTCTCATAAGATCTTGTAATTCTTTCGGCGATGTTTTAGATCTGTTATTCTTGTTTATTATTCTATGTGTGAACTCTTAGTTTCAACTCCACATATTTTACTCAAGTTTTAGGTTTTTTTTTATTTTTCCAAGTATAACACGTGTTGGAAAAAAAGTATATAAAATCATTGTTATTTATACTTAAATGCCTTTAAAAGGAAAAAAGGAAATAAATAGATTTTAAGACGCATCTGGTCTGTGGGATATACTTATATTTTCCATTTGTTTATTACGATAACAATTACCATCTATTGGTCGGAGAAAGGCAGTCATGATATGTAATAAGGTGCTGAAGAATAAAACCGGCATAAACAGGCACGAAATGCTAAGCTTGAAATTTGGTTATATGTTCCATATAATATGCAGCGAAAGACTGGTAGAGAAAATAGACTAAATGAAAGGAAGGAAAGAGTCTTCAGCGTTGTCATCGCTTGCTTGTCAATGAACAAGCTTAATCCAATTAAGTCTGAGATCTCAATATGAAAAGACTTTGTAGAATCACTCATCAAAGCCATTGATGGTAACAAGTATGACCATATAAGTTCCGTAAAGCGCCAAAATAATCACGAATAGCATATGATGAAATTAAATAAAATAATAATAAACTGTATGGGGGGTGTAGCAGTTCAGAAGAAATATGGCGAAAAAAAAGCATCCACTGCACTTTGTAAATTATATGACTCGCCAGAGGGTTTATTGTAGCTCTTCTTCTCATGAGGCTTGATCACTTTTGTCTTTTTCAAGTTTCAAACACCAGACTTCAGCTGCTATTAGACTCAGAGAGCACCTGGCGAACTAAATATGTTCCAACTCTTCCCTCGGTGATCTTGTCCAACCAGCAAGGTTCTCCTTAACAGAGTTCAGTTGCTTTCTCAGTTTGTTGGGTATATAAAAACAGCTACTGTCCAACTCTAGTTGGCAGTGTTACAAGTTTTGTTGTGATTTCACGTTCCCCGCCGCTCTCTATATTCCAAACTATCGAGGCCAGTGATAAGTCTATTAGAATTCATTAAACACAACGAACTACTCTCTCAAACGACTAACTCATAGGGACTTGGCTTAAACATTATAGATAGTCAAAATGGACGTAGATGGCTCACATAAAAATAAACCATAGATATAAGAAGAGTGCTAGTCGTTTCAATATTAGATCGTTTTGCTTATGAAAAATCCAGAATGAAAAAAAATATCTACTTTTGAGAACTTCTTGCTCTCTAGAATTTGCACTTTCGCTCATCCTTCTCTGCTCAACATTTACAGATGTCTTTCTTTCCTTTAGGGTGTCTTTTAATTTAAGATATAAAAACGGGTATCAGCCATACGCGCAGCACTCTTCTCTTTTTGTCTCTTCCGGATTTCGGAGCTTCCTACTTCAGACAGCTTTAAATGGCTGCCTCTTTGTCCGCTGGCAATAAAGGCATGTTCGTGTGGATTGTACAGGAACTTTTGCAGATATCCCTGGATCGTGCGGATGCTCCTCTTTTAATTCGCTGTCTCTTCATGGACAGGTTTAGATCCAATTGGACCTCGCAGGGCAAGATATCGGCAGACGATCTCTAGACCTCATCTGAGTCGCATGCCGTATTGTCGTTGATGCGCAGGCTCGCGCCTCTCTCCAAGAACATTGGTTTATTTGATCCTGAAAAAGAGAGATGAACTGCAGGGCTTGGAACAACGAGCGCTCCCCCAGAAGCCCTGTGGATGTGCCATCCGCTCCCATCCACTTCCATCCGCTAGGCTTCCATGGAGCATCCGCTTTCCATCCTGGCTACGTCCTCCACCCATCCGTTCCTTTCCATTGTTGTCCGCTCTGGTTATGCAAATTCGGGGCACTTTTGAGAGCGGATAACATCGGATGGAACATTTTCTCCTCCGCTGTGTCCTTTTTACAAACGTTTTGCATCCGTCGGCCAATGTGCCAGGCCCTTTAAGAGCAACTGCATCCTCTTCGCTGATTATGTAAAGCTATTCAACACCACTGACAATCCTGCTACCCTTCAAAAAGACCTTGACTATGTGTCAGAATTGTCAAACAAATGGCAACTGCAACTCTCAACAAATAAATGCTCTGTCTTACATATTGGCAAAAAAAATCAGAAAATAAAATACAGTCAAGACCTTGTCAAGACCTCTTGACCTGAATAGTCAAGACCTTGTTGATGATCTAAACTCTGTCAAGGATCTTGGAGTACTCATCTCCAATGATCTAAGTGCCAGAGCCCACTGTAACTACATAGCCAAAAAGGCATTAAGAGTTTTNAAGTCCAGAAATATTTCACAAGAAGAGTTCTCCACTCCTCTACTCTTTGCAGAATACCTGATGCCACCAGACTTGAAATTCTAGACCTAGAAAACCTAGAACTACGCCATCTTCAGTCCGATCTGGAGTATAGTATATAAAATCATACATGGCAATGTCCTACCTGTCAATGAATACTTCAGCTTTAACCATAACAATACAAGAGCAAATAATAGATACAAACTCAAGGTAAATCGCACCAAACTTGACTGCAGGAAATACAACTTCAGCAACAGAGTGGTCAATGTCTGGAATACTCTACCTGACTCTGTGGTTTCTTCCCCAAACTCCAAAAACTTTAACCTTAGACTGTCTACTATTGACCTCCCCCCTTTTCTAAGAGGTCTGTGGGAGGCATGCATAAGTGCACAAATGTGCCTACTGTCCCTGTCCTATTGTTTCTTTTATTTTTTTTATATGTATCCATGTATTTATAACTATGTTTTTACTTATACCTATTATCTTGTCAGCAATTGAAAAACTAAATAAAATAAATAAATAAATAAAAACTTGCTTTCAATTATTGGGCTACTAAGTAATTTTTATTAATAGAGTGTGTATTATGCTAAGTACATGTGAGTCTTGACTGAAATAAACAGGAATTGGGCTTATGCACAGGGGTGGGCTTCATTTCAACAAGAAATATAACCAGGGGCTTATTGATCAAAGAATAGCTAGAAGTCTCCATGAATTTTGATTTTGATTGACAGTATTTAAAAAAATACTGGCATTTGGTTTAAAAAAAAAATCATTTGAGTCTTGTTTTATGTCTGAGGGAATCAGAGTTGGCAAAGGAGTTCTCAAACCAAGGAAATGGTTTGACATATTTCATTTTCTTCTACTTCCAAAATTCATTTCTGTTTCCAGTCCTAACACAATCTCTTTCTCTCCACACCCCGGCCCCCCAGATCACAACTGTTCCTCCAGCAATTTTCCAACTTGATTTCTAAGCACGTACTACAGTTAGGAAAGATTTTCACATAATCGAAGTTGGATATTTCCAGAGAGATCAAAAGAGTCTGTGAAGTGGAGAGCAGGTGCTACACACGTCTTAAAAGATCTGAAAATGCAATTAACCAGCAAATGAGCCCAGAAAAAGCTATCCTTTCTGAACAGATGAGCACAATAAAAGTTATAGGGAAATAGGATGGTTGGGATACACAAGTAATTAAAGCAGTGAGCTGATGGTCATCCACTCCATCTCTTAACCTTTAGGAAAAACAGAATACAAGTGTACAGTGAAAACAAGAGGATGCAGTTACGTAAATTGGAAGAGATTAAAGACTATTGATTGTTTTGGTAGAAGCTTGGGAAAATAATATACTTCTCTCTCTTTTTTTGTTTCAAGAGAGTTAGTAGCTGGGACAGTTGGTTTCTGGCTTTTGAAATTGGTTCATTGTAAATTAAAAGGCAAGGGAAATAAATGGATTACATGATATTTGATTTATGTATTTGTTTGTTTGCATCCCATATTTAATATTTTTACAAATAGCAAACATATCCAATACACCTTCCTCCTCCGATTATCCTAGTTGGCTTTCATGGCTAAGGAGGGATGAGAATTCACAGTCTCTTGCTTTCTAACCTAGTGCCTTAACCAGTAGACAAAAGAAAGGGCACCATGGTCCAACCCTGGGGAATCGGTATAGTGCTAATATTATAGGTGGAATTGACATGTTTTTGGTGACATTTTGGGCATAACAATTTGCTGTTCTGGTATGAATTAAGCTGCCCAATCTCCTTGCTTTGCTTTATATCAACATGTGGCAAAGATCGTGGAGTCATGGGAATTAATTTCATTCATTACATCGTACACAAACCATCCATTTGATTTTCACAGAAGAACATATAGAAATGTACTCAAAGGCTCACAGATGTATTCCATGCACAGAGGGAGTTAGTTATATTCATTCCTCAAAATGATGAAATTATGAATTTAGAACATTGAAAAACTATAAAGTTATAATCTTCCTGTCTTCTTCTCTGGATAGAATTAGTTATATGTTGGCATGATAGCCATCTTAGATCTATTCTCTGTCATTAAGCAGAGCAATGATACCAGGAGAAATATCAGACTTAAAAGGAATTAATTCATGGGAAAGAAGTTGTATTGTTATATATGTCTGGCATGGGACAACATTACCTAGTTAAATGGGAAACACTAAATAAAAAATGGAGAAAGTCTTATTTAAAAAAAAACATTGATTTTTTTTTTGAACACCGATTTATAATACATGGGATTTTGTGGAATGGAAGAAGCCAGAATTTAGATGCCATCACTGAAAAAAACAGGAAAAATATAAGAGTATATTCCAATTGTATCTGCAAATATCCTGTACCCATTTTTAAAAGTTTAAATTCATTTCATAATGAATTTCACTCTGCAACTGAATATAAGATGACAACTTATTTTGTATGGGAGAAAATGATTATTTTTACTTTACTTTAAATTCATGAAACTATGCTTGAAAATTCACGTCACTTTGTCTCAGGCACACTGCCCTTATTACCTTCAATGCCATTCAAAAAAGCTGTAGTAATTTTCAACAAGCTGTATCCCTTTTCAAAATATATTGTTAAAGTGAATAAAAATATTAATTAGTATATTTGACTTGGTTGTGCATAATCAATCCAGCCTGCTCATTCTGTCATTTTTTAGAGCTTTCAGCAACACCAATGGAAGTCACACAAGTTAAATAAATGCAAAATATGCAATCAAGATCTGCCATGTGCAGTGGAAAAGATAATTTTGCCCTTAGGATATGGCAGAAATTTAAAGTCAGATTTTTTGAGCAATGCAAGCAGACAGAAATAATGAGAGTGAACCCACTGTTTAAATCTACTTAATTCAGTTGCTACAATTGATACTGCATGTCCTTTCTGTTGCCACTCTATTTTTTAAAAACAAAACAAAACATCATGTATATGCAAATTCACACAGAAACATACCAGTAAGATCCAGTAGCTTATAACTGTAAACAGAATTTAAATCTGATGTTCTATCTTAAGGCTAAATGATTAAAGACAAACATATTAAAATAAGGTTTGATCCCCAAATTTTATTCTTGATGCTGCAAAAAATGATGAACACAAAAATAGATTAAAAAAAAACCCCAACACTTCAAAACACAATAATCTAAGATGGATTATTTTTTTAAAAAATAAAACTTTCCCAAACCATGAATGTATTTCTAAAGTATAAGAAATGTGTGTGTGTGTTTTTTTTTTAAATTGATTTCGAAGTATGAAAATTTCCTGTCAATCAGAACATACCAAAGAACCGTCTAATTTAGTTTTCCCCAGTGATTGGAAGTAGGGTATGATTCCTCAAAAGCAAATGGTTGCCAGAAGCACAAAATAGTTTTATATAATCAACCATTGACTCTTTCCGCTGTAAGCTTTCCTTGCCCCTTGAGTTTACCGTGATCAGGACCACATTTTGTAACTGCAAATTCCAACAATGACTTTGTGGAGCTAATCAAATTCAGAGTTATTTTGTACAGTCCTTTACTTATGTGGCTTGATATCAAATCAAATCAAATATCTTCATTATGATCTTTGACCAGCCTTGACAACAAAGGAATATAGTAAAAGGGGAGATAGTTTAATACAGCAATTAGTTTTTAGAGAAGGAGGGAAAATAATAGGGAAATATACATCTATTAAAAAGTTTTGTGCAGTTGTGCAATTGGATGAAAAGTTTTGATCACTGGATATAAGTGTAGGATTAGCGTCCCTTAAAAATAATATAAAAATTATCTGCATGGCCTTTATATTTTGAAATGTTTGAGACAATTAGAGAACATCTTGGGGCATCATAGGAAGAAAACTGTGTGAGAACATGGGCAAGAGAGCCTCATATGATCTTAAGATTAGTGACTTGACTCCCACAAGGAAATGTCTCTTAGGAACATCAGAAATTCAAGTTTAGCATTTATGAATGTGCATTCCCTTTGTTCTACAAATGATCTGAATCTCCAAGGAACTGATATTCTACTAATCACATTTCCTAATTATTTATTTATTAGGACAAGGGATAAGAACACCTGGCAACATTTACTCTGGCAATTAAAGATGCTTATTTAGTATACAGAAATCTCAGCATACTGTTTGGATAAGCTTTGCAATAAGTCAGTTGCTTCAGCTATGAAAAATATAATTAATATGAAAATAAGCACTGAAGAAAGCTGGGGGTGAGGAAATCCCTCATTTTCTCCATCAGAAAAAATAATTAAATTACAACAGAGGTGGACAGTATGTAATATGCAATGTAGAGCAAAATTAGGTGATTCCAGGCAAGATACACAATGCCATCCTAATTTGTCTCATAGGGATTCTGAGGGGTTATAAAGAAGGAGAAAGCATAATGTCTTCTCTTCCACATGCAAATAAATATTAAGGAAGAGTAATGCATATAAGAAAAAAGTGTCTCTTTATATGTATGGTCAAAAATATGTTCTTCTGGTTCAATTCAACCCAGAGTTCTCACTGGAAACACAAGTGACTATGGTCAAATTATTCTATTTCAAGCATATTATGTGAAGACCCAGCTGCCTAGAAAAAGCTTTAATGCTTGGAAAAGTGGAAGGAAAGGGAAGAAGAGAACAACCAGCAGCAAGTTGGAAGGATTCAGTTAAGGTGGTGATGAGTGCACCATTGGAAAAACAAGGTAGGATAGATCACAACTGAGAAAAACTATGTGATTGCTAGGAGTTAAAAACTACTTCACACATCAGTAGGTCAATCTGATTCAATCTTGCTCCTCAGTTGTGAAGAGCCATTACTTAATTAAAATAAGTACTTTTAAACATTTCCCTTTCTAATCTGATTGGGAAACATTCTCACCTAAATCAGAATTGTTAGCAGATTTGGCCTTCACTTCCCAGTCATGACAAGTTCCAGATCTATGGACTTCAGATCCCAGTATTTCTGGATTATCCATGCTAGTTTAGGAAATACTGATCTAGGTAGACAAGCAGAATGATTTCATATAAGCTATTGTTGAGGAGTGCTTGTCCAGGTTAATTTTTATTTCCATTATTCCACATGGACATAAAGGGTTTTTCTTTTCTCCTTCAGGTTTAAATGGCAGAATTTGCTGATATGCCATTTAGTCAACCTTATCATCATGAATTCAGATGTATTAGTCTCAATGTGCCCCAATAAGAAGTGACAGTTTGTAGTCCATAAATAACTGTAGATGATATACTAACTTAGGAAGAATGTGCTTTGGCCCCATCTGCCATTCTATATGTGCCAGTTTTGAACATTTATCCCAGTTCTTGGCAAAAAGTAAAATAAATAGAAGTTTACTCCTTAACCCTCTTGCTTTGGCTGGAGCTTTCCTATTTTTGTCTCTGATGAGAAAGACTTCTGAGTGTGAGAACATCTGGCAGCTCGCGAAGGCAAGATGACTGAGAAAAGCTGAAAATCCCTGGGAGAATGTACAACATCTGTTTGATCAGCAGTGAAAAATAAACCTGTGATAAGTTCAACTTTACAGGAAATAGATATATTTTAAAAAAGAATTCTCAAAATGCAGCATGTTTGTACAACAGGATTGATATTAGCCTTCTAAATAATTGTATAGTAAGGTTTGTAGGAAACTGTTTCTTAAAAGAGAATATCTGTAGTTCAGGTTGAAGTATAGAGTCCTTTGTACTCTCTGAACTTGGTTGCATTACCCAGACTAAGTAACACCATCCATTTGTCAGAATATTTAATAGTGGTGCATGTTTACCATTCCAAGACAACTTACTCATTAAATGTAATCATTAATGGAATTCCTTGACTTGGATGGCTAATTTCTTTCCATGAAGAAATTTTATATATATATGGAACACTTAAACAATACATTGTAACTCCAAGTCAATCACACTTCTGTGAAATCAAACTGTCCATTTAGGTAGCAACACTGGTTGACAATCAATTTCACATGCAAATGCTGTACAAATGGAAGAGACAACAGGTGGAAAGCATAGGCAGTTAAGCAAGACATCCTCAAAAAAGGAGTGGTTCTACAGGTGGTGACCACAGACTACTTCTCAGTTCCTATACTTTCTGGCTGATGGTTTGATCACTTTTGAATGCTGGCAGTGCTTTCACTCTAGCGGTAGCATGAGATGGAGTCTACAACCCGTACAAGTGGCTCAGGTAGTACAGCTCATCCAGGATGGCACATTAATATGAGCTGTGGCAAGGTTTGCTGTGTCTATCAGCATAGTGTCCAGAGCATGGAAGCGCTACCAGGAGACAGGCCAGTACATCAGCTAGGAGGGCAACAACCCAGCATCAGGACTGCTACCTCCGCTTTTGTGCAAGGAGGGACAGGAGGAGCACGGCCAGAGCCCTGCAAAATGACCTCCAATGGGCCACAAATGTGCATGTGGCTGCTCAAACAGTCAGAAACAGACTCCA
>BHFT01049342.1:0-60917 GCA_004320025.1 Laticauda laticaudata | reverse complement strand
CCCCCCCCCCCCAGTTCATGGCAGACTGTCGCCGCAGTGAAGCACAAGCAAGCATAGAGTGGCAGCTGACACTATGCGTGAAGTTTGTGAGATCTTAGAAAGCTTCTCTTAACACAGAGCTCAGGGTCAGCCTGGATGTAAGAGCTCATCTCATCTCAACTCAATCTCATTTTTTCTTTTTTTTTTTAGGGAAATTATTCGGAGAAAAGCCATCCAGGCACTCTACAAGTTCTACTTAATTGCTCCNTTTTTTCTTTTTTTTTTTAGGGAAATTATTCGGAGAAAAGCCATCCAGGCACTCTACAAGTTCTACTTAATTGCTCCTAATCAAGTCCAGCACATTCACGACAAATTCCGAAGGGCGCTTTGTGATAGAGATGTGGGTGTGATGGCAGCTTCTTTGCACATCTATCTGCAGATGGTGAAGGTGGGATTCCTACAAATCTTAGGCTGTTGATGTTGACAGCACATATTCCATGATAGAATGTAAACAAAAATGGCTTTCATCCATACTAGAAATGATTCATCAAGGAAAATATAAATATTTAGAGTATGTTTTTAAGGAGAAAGGGAACTGAGTGAAGATTGTGATCGAAACACATTTTATATGCCTATAAATGTTGTATGTGAGTCAGAGAACAAAGGGAAAGTTGGAAAATAATGTTTATCTGTAATCCTTTTGAGTAGCTTTTCTTTTTTATTATTATTTTTAATAACAGATCGTGAGGCATTTAGCTCAAGAGATTCCAATCCTTTTTCGCACTGCTAATACAATGTTTTTTGTAGTTCCTTCTCATAACTCTACAGTCTCAGTAATTGCTTTGTCCATTTACTGATATTATATCTTGGTATCAATTAGTATTTTAAGGTACAGGGTTCTCCTTAATGAAAAAGGAACTTGCTATAAATGGGACATGTTCCACCGAAATAAAATCACGGTATGATGGGCAAGAGAGAAACAAGTCTTAAAACATTCCCGCAATCTTACCCTGAAGATCTGATTAAATCTCGTGTAATAATACTGAATTTTTGCAAGGTGTGATATAGCTCTGTGAAATTTCAAACCTTTTAAAAAGTGACATTTGCTTCTTTTAAAAAGTTGGTTCTCTTGATGACATGGGCAGTGTAGACTCTATACCACTGATTTAGACAGTACTTCTGAAAAGAACCCTTTAGAAATATATCATTTAAAGTAGATTTTGTACTTGCTGATCGCAGGGTGTTTGTTCCATGTTCAAATGTCAGTTGCCTTCAGGTGTGAGAAATTATTAAAACATTAACTTTCACACGAAAAGCACTGCAGGGCAAATGGCGACGAAATGCCATTAATTCTTGACTTGTCCATTCAGTCTTAATTGTGTGTGATGCATTTTTGTCTAGGAAGATTCCTCGGAATATAAGGATTTGACAAGCAGCTTTGTAACAATTCTGAAACAGGTAGTCGGGGGAAAACTCCCCATGGATTATAACTATCACAATACTCCAGCCCCTTGGTTGCAAATCCAGCTTTTAAGAATATTGAGGCTTCTTGGAAAAGATGACCCAAGGTAAATTCTCAAAACTTCGATATGAAAAGTGGGAGAGAAAAGTGTTGTTTGCAATATGGTTTCCAGATATGAATAATGTGCACGCTAAATAATTGTTCAGAGTTATTGAATTGTTTTAAGTCTAATAAATCAAACCTTTATTTTCAATGCACAACATGTGTACAATGAAATTAAAGAGTTGTGGAACAACATAGTTTCTCTCTTTTATTTTTTTTTAAAAAGTGACTGAACATTTTCTTTCTCCTTTGTCAGGACCAGTGAATTAATGTATGATGTTTTAGATGAATCTTTAAGGAGAGCAGAAATCAATCACAACATCACTTATGGTAGGTGAAGTAAGATTATTTTAATGTAAGGGGAACCAAATGTGTCTTTGTCACTTGTAATACGGGTAGTCCTCAACTTACATTAGTTCATTTAGTGACCGTTCAAAGTTACAATGGCACTGAAAAAAAGTGATTTAGGACTATTTTTCATAGTTACAATCTTTGCAGCATCTCCATGGCCATGTGATCAAAATTCAGATTACAATTACAATCAAAATAGAGCTGGGAGGTTCTTGGCAACTGGTTCATACTTATGATGGTGGCAGTGGTCCCCTTTTGAGACCTTCTGACAAGCAAAGTCAATGGGGAGGCCAGATTCACTTAACAACCAGGTTCCTGACTTGTCAACTGCATTTCACTTGATGGCTGCGGCAAGGGAGGTCGTAAAATGGGGAAAAACTCACTGAACAAATATCTCACTTAACATCAAAAATTTGGGGCTCAGTTGTCGTAAGTCAAGGACTACCTGCATTAGACATTCCTGCTGGTGGCAGACATAATTCTTCATAGAGTATTGACGTATTTTTTTCTACAATAGAATAGACTTCTTTTTTGGCCAAGGGCTCTGGCAGTTACCCCATTTAAATCATGAGTCTCGAGCCAAACTTCCAAAACTTAAAAAGGATTTATTGGGAATTAAACTGTCCGGGATTGTCTGGGTGTAGTTGACTCTGAGATACATCATTCGCTGTCACCCTTGACCCTGGTTTTTCCCCCACCCCCTGGGTGTATCGTAATTCATATTCTCCAATGGGATACATCCATAGCTAAGAGTCATCAATCATGCTCTCCAGTTAGAATTTTGCGTGGCAGCATCTTCAGTCACCTAGTTACTACCTTTGAAAACATTTATGGAATGCAGTTTCGGTTTGCAAGTTGCTACACTGCTCCCTCCTCCCTTTCTGTTGGCAACTCTAGAAAGACCATAGAAATAGTTTATGAGTTGACATTTGGACACACAAGGAATTTGTCTTTGGTACATAAATTAAAATAAGATACATTCATCAAGAATCATAAGATACAACACTTAGTGATAGTCATAGGATACCAAATAAACAATCAAATCATCCTAGGAAACAAAGCAATATAAACTGTAAAGATACAAGCAACAAGGTTATAGTCATTAGTGGGAAGAGAGAGGTAACAGGAAGGATGAGAAGAATAATAGTAATACAGTCTTACTAAATAGTTTGACAGTGTTGTGGGAATTAGTTGTTTAGCAGAGTGATGGCGTTTGGGAAAAAGCTTCCCTTGTGTCTAGTTGTTCTGGTGTGCTGTGCTCTATAGCATCGTTTTGAGGGTAGGAACTGAAGCAATTTATGTCCGAGATGTGACATAAATAAACAGGCAGGAAAGCCTTCTAATGCGCAACGAATGCTTTCCTGCCTCTGTTAGCTGTTTGGCATCATTTGAATATTAGTGCAGTCCCATTTTATTATATATATATATGAACACATATATGTGTGTGTGTGTATGCGTGTGCGTCTATATAATTTTTTAAGTTAAAATACAAAACGAAGAAGAAGAAAAGAGGAAACAAACTTACAATTCATCAACATCAGTATCAATGATATATTCGTTATTTATTTTTTGTACATTCAGATTTCTGGTTTTGTTGTTGGCATCGTTTTATTTTTTAATGCACGGGGTCTCCGATGTCCTCTTTGCCTTTTCTGCAGCAATCCTGTTCGAATGTGTCCACACCATTTACGCCATTCACCCCAAACCTGATCTGCTTGAGAAGGCCGCCAAATGTATTGGGAAATTTGTCTTGTCCCCAAAAATTAATTTGAAATATTTGGGTAAGTTCTCTCATTTTTCTTTTTCCTCAACCCAACGGAATAAATGCTGAATGCCTACAGTTTCATTTTTCCAACTTCCTATTTTTTTCTCCCCTTTAGGATTAAAAGCTTTAACCTATGTAATCCAGCAGGATTCAAACCTTGCGCTGCAACACCAAATGACAATAATTGAGTGCCTGGAACATCCTGATCCCATTATTAAAAGAGAGGTAATAAATACCAGGTTACGATTATTGTTAATGGAGTTGCGCACATTTAGCAATGTAATCAATAAATAATTGCATTTCTTTGATTATTCCACCATCTGGTCCTTAAACTGAATGCAGCTTATTTATTTATTTTTTTATCCATCTATCCCTCTGTTTCACTTGAGTCAAATTTATCCATTTTCTCCTTCAGACCTTGGAACTTCTATATCGAATAACCAATGAACAAAATGTCACTGTCATTGTACAGAAGATGCTTGACTACATAAATCAAAGCAAAGAGGAATATGCCATCATCAACATTGCTGGGAAAATAGCAGAATTAGCTGAAAAATATCCTTTTACCTGCTGCGCGTGCCTGTTCCATACAGATGAACTTCTGTATCTCTCCACATGTTTTAATTGTTTCTGTTGATATATCATTTTGATAGTTGTTCCATTTTATTGCATCTGAAACTTAGTTTTTTTTTTTAAAGGATGTGTCTTGCGGTACCCTTGAAATTAACCCAAAGAAGAGAAGAGAATAAAATAGAAATAGAATAGAATAGAATAGAGTAGAGCTGGAACGGACCTTGGAGGTCTTCTAGTCCAGCCCCCTGCTCAAGCAGGAGAACCTATACTATTTCAGATAAGTGGCTGTGCAGTTTCTTCTTAAAAAACCTCTAGTTTTGAAGCATTTACAACTTCTGGAGGCAAGTTGTTCCACTGATTTAATTGCTCTTAACTGTCATGAACTTCCTCCTTAGTTCTAGGTTACTTCTCTCCTTGATTAATTTCCAACTTTATTTCTTGTCCTGCCCTCTGGGGCTTTGGAGAATAATTTGACCCCATCTTCTTTGTTCTTTCTTTCAGCTCCTCAAATACTGGAATAGTGCTTTCACATCACCCCTAATTCTTCTTTTTTTTAGACTAGCCAGACCCAAAACCTGCAGCTGTTCTTCCTATGGTTTGATGGTATCAGGTTCAAAATTTTGCTTCCAGCCGAGTCACATTATATCAGAGCTGTATTGAGCCTTTGAAGCTGTGCATTCCTGACATCTGAAACCCATGGAAATCCTAGCAAATATAGGTAGTCCTTCCTTAGCAACCATAACCGGCAACTGCCACTAAGTGAGACACCCTATGGCTCGTGATTTTACTACTGGTTTCTGCATTGGTTTCTGCTTTTTAGAAGCCAGCTGTGGAGTTTGCCAATGGCAATTGTGATTGCAGGATGCGGAAATAGTTGTAAAGACCTCCCGATTGCGAGCACCCGAATGTTGGTTCTATGACACCAGGAACGCCACAATGATTGGTCATAATTGAGCGGTGGATAAACAAGACAGCCATTAAGCAAGGACGACCTGTAATAGAGGGACACGATGGCTTAGTGACTAAGACACTCAGCTTGTCAATCAGGAAGGTTGGCAGTTTAGTGGTTCGAATCCCTCGCGCTGCGTAATGGAGTGAGCTCCTGCTACTTGTCCCAGCTTCTGCCAACCTGGCAGTTCAAAAGCACGTAAAAATGCAAGTAGAAAAAAAGGGACCCCTTTGGTGGGAAGGGAACAGCGTTACCCCCCAGAGCCAGAAATGACTAGGACATAGGTGCGAGGGGAGCCTTTATCTTTACCTATAATAGGTACAGACTTGTGTGAATGCCTTGCTATCATTTCAGGTCCTTGAAAACTAATAAATGCTTCCCCTCTTTGCACGCAAGTAACTTTAATAAAGGAATTGATTGTTTGGACTCTGCAATAGAACATTTGATGCCGTAATAGAACGCTGAATGCTGCCTTGATGGAACTCTTGTGTGCCCTTTCCTTAATGTCCCTGGCACATATGCTCCAAACAATGAATGGTTCATCCGGACTATGAATGCCGTGTTTTCGGTAGGAGGAGACAAAATGCATCCTGACATTCTGAACAGTTTCTTGCGACTTCTTGCTGAAGGTGAGCAAACCATGGGGGAGAATGAATGCAATCCGGTTATTTAAAAAATAATAATAATTTCCAACAATTAAAAAAAAAGACAACTCACACATCCTGTTTTTGTTAGGCTTTGAAGATGAGAAGGAAGACATTCAGCTGCGGTTTCACGCTGTCCAATCTTATCTGTCGTTATTAGAGGACAAAAATGCAGTTTATCCGCAGAAATTTCTTCAAGTAATGAGTTGGGTAAGAAAGATTAGACATATTTATTTTTTAAAGAAATATATTCTTGCTGAATATTTCTATTTCACATCATAGAAAATGAATTTTGTCAGTTGAGCAGTTTCTTAAACCAGTGAAGTTCCAAATTAGAATCTCATTAAAAGGCTGTGCTATGAGTGGTGCAGTGGTCTACAGGTGGAGCTCTCGCCTCACAATCAGTAGGCTGTGAGTTTGATTCTAGGTAGAGGCAGATATTTCTCTTTATGGGCATGTTGAGAATACATCTGCTGAACAAAACTCCGCATTGGTGACAAGAAGGGTATCCAGCCAGGAAACACTCAGCTCCATAAACAAAATGGTCGTTAAAAAAGATGATGCTTAGAACGCTGTGCTATAAAAATGACTTTTTAGTATTGACTAATCCTGATGTTTTAATTTTCTCCTGCCAGGTGTTGGGGGAGTACAGTTACCTCCTGCAAAATGTGGACCCTGAAGTTGTTTTAGAGAGCTTGTACCGGATCCTTAAAAGCAACGCCACTTGTGAAACCAAGACTTGGATCACAGCTGCAATTTCTAAAATAGCTTCTCATACTAATGGCTCAAAGACGGTTGAGAATTTCCTCTTGGAATTCAATGCATCTTTGGATACCAGCATGAGGCAGCATGCATTTGAATTAAAATATCTTTATGAAAACAAGGAACTGATGAAGAGATTGTTTCCACTTGATGCGAGCTGTAAGAACATTGTGGTGAGTCCTTGTTACCGTAGGTGCAATGGTACGTGAGAATCAGCTTTGGGATTCAAAGTTTTTTACTACCAGTTCTGTGGGCGTGGCTTGGTGGGTATGGCAGGGGAAGGAGACTGTAAAATCCCCATTCTCTCCCCACCCCACTAACCTGCTTTCCAGCTCCATTCTCCTGTGCAGGGCAACCAAAGAAGACCCAGCCAATCAGTTGGGACTTGAGAGGCAGAGAATAGATGGTGGCAGGGCCAGTCAGAGGTGGGATTTGCTGGTTCTCCGAACGACTCAAAATTTCCTCTACTAGTTCTCCAGAACCTGTCAGAACCTGCTGAATACCACCTTTGGTGAGAATGACCTTTGGGGCAGGAGGAAGAGCCGCAGACCAGGCAGTCGTTAGATAAAAGGAAAGAGAGTCTACAGTAGGAATTGAACTGTGGCAAAGTCTCAGAGGGGACCCCACCTAGTTTCCTTGTACTCCACCTTTGTATTTAAAGGGGGGAGAGAGATGTCCTTTCAAACTTGCAGGGCTCTGTTATTGTAACTTTACAATAAGGACGGAGCTAATAGTCCTGGCGGGATTGTCTGACTATGTTGAAAGGCTTAATAATACAGGTAGTCCTTGACTTACGACAGTTCATTTAATGAATGTTCAAAGTTACAACGGCAGCGAAACAAGTGTCTTACAACCGTTTTTCACAGTTACAACTTTTCCAGCATCCCCACGTGATCAAAATTCAGAGGCTTGGCAACTGATTCATATTTTCGACCGTTGCTGTTCCCCAAGGTCACGTAATCATCCCCTTTTGCGACCTTCTGACAAGCAAAATCAATGGGGAAGCCAGATTCATTTAATAACCATTTGATTAACTTATCAACCACAGGGATTCACTTAACAAACGAGGCAAGAAAGATTACAAAAATAGGGCAAAATTCCCTTAACAAAGGTCTCATTTAACAACATAAATGTTGGGCTTAATTGTGGTCATAAGGACTTGGAAGGGAGGGTGGTGTTTAATCTACACACCTCTTATATCCCAGACATAAACTGTTTCAACTCCTACCCTCAAAACGACGCTATAGAGCCCTGCACACCAGAACAACTGGACACAAGGACAGTTTTTTCCCCCAAACGCCATCCCTCTGCTAAACAAATAATTCCGTCAATACTGTCTAACTATTTATAAAGTCTGCACTACTATTACTATTAATCTTCTCATCACTCCTTATCACCCATCCCCTCTCACTTATGAATGTCGCTTGTATCCTTACTATTTATATTGACTGTATCCTAGTATGATATGATTGCTTTTTGTATCCTCTGACTATTATTACGTGTTGTACCTTATGAATCTTGATTCTTGATGAATATCCTTTCTTTTATGTATACGGAGAGCATTTGCACCAAGACAAATTCCTTGTGTATCCAATCAAACTTGGCCAGTAAAAGAACTCTGCTCTGCTCTGCTCTGCTCTGCTCCACTCTCTATTCTATTCTATTCTATTCTATTCTATTCTATTCTATTCTATTCTATTCTATTCTATTCTATTCTATTCCATTCCATTCCATTCCATTCCATTCCATTCCATTCCATTCTACTATATTCTCATTCTATTCTACTCTACTGTACTCTTATTCTAATTCTAATTCTATTCTTATTATATCTAAAATTTGCTCAGTAAGTAAAAGATCTCAGCAAGCCATTTTACTTGGAGCAACGCTGACTGTTCTGGACATTGTTGTTCCTCTTCCATAATAATAAAACCTAATGTCCAGGCTTATGCACGTAGTCCAGTTCTTGTTGAGCACATCTGATTCCAATTAGTGTCTTCCAAAGACCTCAATGTACCTTTGTACTGCCAGAGCTGCATGTTGCCACTGAGCAGTGGGATCTGGCATGTCTGCCCATCTTCTGGAGAAAGAAAAAAATAAAATAAAATAAAATCCAGAATTAGGTTTCCTTTCAAAAGAACTAACCGAATTATAATCTTTAACTCATGTCTGATTCTATGTAGGTCGATGCTTCCTTGTCTTTCTTAGATGGCTTTGTGGCCGAAGGATTGGACCGGGGTGCATTGCCATACAAACCTCATCATCAAAGACAGGAAGAGAAACTGTCCCAGGAAAAAGGTGATTGCTTTCTAAGAAATGAAGATCATGTATTGCTTCCTCACTAATTCCTAATTGATTCCTAACAGTGAGAACAATTAATAGCAATAGCAATAGTACTTAGACTTCTATACCGCATCACAGTATTTTATAGCCCCTCTCTAAATGGTTTTAGAGAATCAGCATATTTGCCCCAACAATCTGGGTCCTCGTTTTATCTACCTCAGAAGGATGAGTCAACCTTTAGCTGGTCAGGATCAAACTTATGGCAGTAGGCAGAGCTAGTCTGCAATATTGCATTCTAACTACTGGGAGGGAGGGAGGCAAGAGGCTGGCTCTGTAAACCACTTAGAGAGGATTGTAAAGCCCTGTGAAGCAGTATATAAGTCTAATTGCTATTACTTCCTGCCTGCCTGCCTTCCACCCTCCCTCCTTCCCTCCCTCCCTGTGGTTAAAATGTAATATTGCAGGCTAACTCTGCCCAGTGCCAGGAGTTCGATCCTGACTGGCTCAAGGTTGACTCAGCCTTCCCTCCTTCTGAGATGGGTAAAATGAGGACCCAGATTGTTGGGAGCAAATATGCTAGCTCTGTAAACCACTTAGGGCTGTAAAGCCCTGTGAAGCGGTATATAAGTCTAATTGCTATTGCTATTAAACAAATATTTTTTTCCCAAGTTTTTGCAGTAGATATTATGTTCTGGCTCGACAGATGTTAATGATTGTTACTTCTCTTGGCAGCTTTGAATTTTGAACCCTATGGAGAATCACTTTCTCGGAGCTTCCCTGTATCAAGAATTACCGGCAGACAGTCTCCAACCGGAGTTTCTCTGAGCTCGGACAATAGTGTTGAGACAGGACAGAAAGAGTAAGTAGGTTTGTCTCATCAGCAAGAACTTCTAAACCACAGCCTGCCCTCCATTCATATCTTGCAACCCAACTGTTTGGCCATCAAAACAGTAACTTCTGTCCAAGACAGGGAACATGTTAAAATATAAAAATATCAGAGGTCTTCTTATTGGACTAGACAACCTCCAAGGCCCTTCCAGCCCTAAGATTCTAAGAATCTAACCCAGGGGTTCCCAAACTTGGTAACTTTAAGACTTGTGGACTTCAACTGGCTATAGAATTCTGGGAGTTGAAGTCCACAAGTCTTAAAGTTGCCAAGTTTGGAAACCTCTGATCTACACTATCCCCTCTTTAGGAACAACAGTCTGAAGCTTGAAGGCGTCAAGAAATTGTGGAGCAAAGAAGGTTATCTGCCCCAGAAGAAAAACCAAGAAGAGAAAGAAGAGAAAACCACTGAGGCTGCACTTCAGGGTGGCCCATCAGTAGAGAAGGTGGCTAGCATTTTTCCATTGCAGCCGAAGGAAGAAATGACAGATCAGACAGAAGGGATGAAAGAAAAGCAGCATCTGGCTTCAGTGCTCTTTGTTGGACTGGGATCACAAGGCAGCACTAATCTGGTAGGCTGGCTGCGTTTCCTTCCTTCCTTCCTTCCTTTCTTTTTCTTTCTTTCTTTCTTTTTCTTTCTTGTCTTTCTTTCTTTTATAAATAACTCAAGGCAATGAACATGCCTAATACCCTTTCCTCCTCCTATTTTCCCTGCAATAACCACTCTGTGAAGTGAATTACTGAGAGAGAAGGACTGGCCCAAAGACACCCAGCCGGTTTCATGCCTAAGGGGAAGAAAGTAGAACTCCACATCTCCTGGTAGTTACTACTTCAAAGTAACCCAGCTGGCTTTCATGGCTAAGGCGGGACTTGAACTCACAGTGTCCTGCTTTCTAGTCCGTCGCCTTAACCACTAGACCAAACTGGCTCTAAATTCAAATAAATCTAAATAAATAAATAAATTAAGGGGATGCGTGGTTAAGGCGCTGAGCTTGTCAATCAGAAAGGTTGGTAATTTGGTGGTTTGAATCTAGCGCTGCATAACGGAGTGAGCTCCCGTTACTTGTCCCAGCTTCTGCCAATCTAGCAGTTCGAAAGCAGGTAAAAGTGCAAGTAGAAAAAAATAGGGGCCACCTTGGTGGGAAGGGAAGAGCATTCCATGCGCCTTCGGTGTTTAGTCATGCTAGCCACATGACCACAGAGACGTCTTCGGATGGCGCTGGCTCTTCAGCTTTGTAATGGAGATGAACACTGCCCCCTAGAGCTGGAAACGACTAGCACGTAGGTGCAAGAGGAACCTTTACCGTTACCTTATGGTTGGTACATTTTTAGGATTCCCTCCCTCCCCTCCCTTTCCCAACCTTTGTTGCTTTGGCTGAGATGGTCCCTTCAGACTTCGGTTTCCGTTTTAATCCTGTTTTCCGGTCCCACTTACTTCCCGTTTTTTTTAAGATGGGCAAAGGAGATCCTGCAGCTCAGAAGTTTACACGGAAATTGAAAATGAACGAAGCGTTCCCCAATGAGAGTTCATTGCCTGTGGAAAGCAGCCCTTCCACTTCCCTATTTCACGAAGGGTTAACCGGAAAGAAGGACCTTTTTGTAAACAACGGACATCTGAAGTTCAGGAAAGCATCCCTACATTCTCCTGAAATGCCTGAATCCAAGACGACGCTCGATCGCTCCCATTCATTGCCGGAAGGCGGGTTGAATGAAAAGTCCCTGGATCACCAGTTTTCACCATCTTCTTTGTTCACCCATGATCACATGGACATTTTCCATCCTTCTCCAAGTTCTCCCGCTCTAGTTCAGAAGCAACTTCTGCCGACGCCTCGTCTCCCAGAAGAAGCAGCCCAACATCCTCATTCAGATATCTCAGAACTCTGTGGAAACGAATCCCTGCTTGTATACTTTTCTAAGGTCTGGAAAGAGGACAATCTTCTAATTTTTTTATTTCTCGCCAATAAAAGCCCTTCCATTCTGAAAGATATAACTCTGGAATTCCAGCACTCTGAACATTTTAAGGTAATCTTTTTAGCATCCTTTTGGCTCTTTCTGTTAGTACTGGATCCAAAAAAGCATTTTTAACTCGTGGTTTTTTCTTCTTCTTTTATATTGAAGATGGTAGAAAGTCTTGGCTGCCAACTTACTGTGATAGAAAGTAAAAATATAGAAAGCTTTCAGATGTATGTAGAGATGGAGAAGCCCTGCTCTTCAGGAAAAATCTTTGGTTGCATCAGTTATCTGCTAGAATTGGACATCCACCTCAGATTTTCTATCTCTTTAGAACTGTTAGACTTCATTAGGTAACTATATAAAATAATTTTCTTAATACATATGAAACGTAAACGTAGAGTTCCTTGGTAAGGTTCTCTCCCACAGTTGGGTTTCCTTCTCTTTTTTTCTTCACCTCCTCTCCCTCCTTGTCCTAGGATTTTTAGTATTGGAAAATGTTGAATGCTTCCAAGATTGTTAAATAAATACGGACGTACCAAGATCGAACAGGCAACTTGTAAGCAAGCTGTCTATATATTTTGGCTACTTCGACAGCAAAGTGCACTTGTAGTAGGGGGATTTCAGTCTGAGCTCATCTTAATGATTACTCCAACGTCTGTTTTTCATGAAATCTTTCTTAGCTTGACTGTCATGGCTGCATGTCCATCCATGACCAATAGATAGAAAGGCGATCTTTCAAGAAAAGTTTTAAAAATGCACAGTAGATGAATTAAATCAAGTAAAATGATCAGTGCTGCCCATTCCTTTAGACTTATTTCTTTTCATTTTTTTCTTTTTTAAAATTTATTGTTTTTCATCAGAGAAAATAAAACATAAAACAGTAAAACAAACAAAATGAAACAAAATAAAAACATACATTCAATCTTAACCACAAGAAATAAATATATATTATATAATAATAGATGGGTTAACAGAGGGATTTGAAGATCAGTGTACTGCTTTTTCTTCTTCTTCTTGTGTATGTGTGTGTGTGTAAAAGGGGAAGATAATTTATTGCTTTTTCTTTCAGCACCTAGCCAGGATGGATCCTCCATGTTAAAAATTACATTTAATTGACTAATTTTTCCTTCTGTTTTTCTTTTCTTTTCCTCATTTCTATCAATAACCCTGTTTGCAGACCAATGAAGATGAGCACGGATGAATATGGAAAACTGTGGCTCTCCATTTCAAATGAAGTCAAACAAAATCTGAAGGTGGCACCATCTCAAGGAACTCTGTCCTTGATGCTAGACACATTTCAGCAAAAACTGAAGCTACATATTGTTGATATCATAGGTATGTAACTTAACATTGTTTCAGATTTATCACATATATGATCCTGAAGTTCTGAGATTAAACCACATTTTTCTAAAACTGGAATGATTTGGCTCTTGACTGAGGTGAAGCGACTTCTCTGAAGTAATTTGAAACCATTTGGGTTTTCCTCAGAAATTTGGACCCCCTTTTCAGAGTTTCAAGAACACAGAGATACAAACAAGAAGTCAGTAATTATTTTCCACTTCCCCCAAATTCTCAGTGTTGGGAAAATGTTCAATAATTGTGTGTCTCTCGCCCCTTTCTACATCCAAACTGAAACCTCAGGGAGTAACAGTTGAACAGGAATCAGAGGCAGCTGTTTCCTCAGTCATTGGAGAAAAGAAAAGGGTGTTTGGGGAAATGAGTATTTTAATCCAGCCTCAGCTAGCAGTATTCATAAAATGTCACACTGTAGCTTAGGATCCAAAAAACAAAGCAAAACAAAAACCACACAATTCCCACCCACCCACCCCTACTGAAGCAGAAAATTATTGGAAATTCCCGTAGGCAATGTGTGACATTTTCTCTTTGAATAATAAACCCACTTGTGTTGTAGTGATTGTGCCATAAAAGGACCTGGTGTAAGAGAAGAACAAACAAGAGCTGGGGTGGGGGCGTAGTTAAGCACATTATTAGCTTAGAGTTGATATGTGGTCACAAATAGGCTCAAGCAATAAATCTTCTGAACTGCAATTGCATGTATGGTCCTGGTCCTTTGTGCCTGAAACCCGGATATTAAAAATTTTCCAAATGCCTTCTTTAGGAAATGAGGGAATAGCCGCTTGTCGACTGCTTACATCAATCCCGTGTCTTCTTCACTGCCGGCTCCATGCTGGGACATTGGCCTTATGGTTCAGATCGCCTTGTTCTGCTCTGCCAGATTGTTTACTTTATCAATGTCAGAAGGTGATGGAAGAATCCTGAAAAACCACACGGCCTCCCTTTTTTGGACTGGTATGAAAGAGGAGTGATTGTGCATAGGGCTTTACCAATCCCAAACTTCTGTTCTACATGGAGCGAAGATGTATCTTGGCATCAGTGTGACTTTCCTTCCAGTGGGAGGGTAAAACCGATCAGGATGTTCGCCTGACGTTGACAAGGCAGTAAGGTACGGGTAGTTGAATCGAGACATGTTATGCAAGGTGCATATTTTCTATTAATGAATTGGTATAACTCACAGGATTATTCATAGGATCGGTTACTTGAATAACTCAGTCATTATGCTCCCTAGTGCAGAGAACTGCTTATTTTGTTGAAGCTCTTGAAGTGGTGTGATGACCCAGGGCATTGCACAAAGGCAACACAGACAATCAGTAATAGTCCCTTTATTATCTCCAACTTTACCCCCAACGTACAGGTTACCTTCTGGCTGGAGAAAAACTCTCCCAGGAACAGCCTTTGACTGCAGAAAATTAAGTCCAAACAAGCTATCTGAAGTAATTAGTTTGGTAGGACAGGAGCAAGATTTTCAGACATGAAGGCATTGCAAAACTCACATGGTTGGGAAGATGCCAGGAATACAGATAAGCCACGACAACACGATATAAAGTCATGTTTGCTCCAAACAGCCTGCCTCATGCAGCCTGACTTTCTTATAAACTGTCCTCCCAGCTGTGGCGAATGAAGGGAATCAGGGCCCTTTCCTCCCCCATAAGCCACACAACCTACGTTGCTCTCTTCTCCATTCCTCCCTGCATGCCCTAGGATGAAGAGGAAGTGGGCCTGGTTCTTCCTCTGAACTCCCTCTCCCTTGTTCTACTTCTCCCCTGCTGTGCCCAGCCAGATTTTACCCTTCCCCAGCCTCCTCCACAGCCAACGGAGCCACACTCCCATTCCCTGTCAGCTGTTCATCTTCCTCCTCTGATTCGGACTCTTGATGGGGGCATGACAGGAGGCTTCTTAAGTACTTATAGAAACAACAATAAACATGCAGGGATAAAATCTTCAGTTTGTAAGTGTATCCATGATTGCCTCATCATGCATCCTGGCTGGGTCATGGTACTGTGGAAAAGTTCTTGACTTGGCACAGGTCACCGTTGACTGTTCCTCAACAATCAGAGTCATCAGAGTTGGGAGTTTGTCTTCAATGTTTTTATGGTATGGATAGATAGTAGGATGACAAGGGTTTTTTTGTATGGTTATGGGTGTGATCAAGAAAGTACCTTTTTGCAAACACAGCTTGAGATGGGTGGTGTGATTCTAGGTATGCAATACAGAATTTCTACAGTTTTCGCGTTAACTTCCAGATCTTCTGACTTGGTGAGCTGTCCCCCCCCATCTTCCCGCTACCTTTGGCCATGTGAAAATGTATAAATATACTTACTTTCATAAAAGAAAAGATGACCTTGAAAGGACCCCATAATTTTTTAAAATAAATAACGCAAGGGGGTGAACATATTTAATACTCCTGTTTTCTCCACAAGAACAACCATGTGAGGTGGGTTCGGCTGAGAGAGTGTGACTGATCGGTAATGTAAAATTATGATTAATTTATATGCCACCATTTTGTAGCATTTTTATTATATTTTGCTAGCAGGGGAATTCTGGAAGTTGAAGTCCAGTTGCAAAAGTTGAAGAACACTAGGTTTGGGGGTTTTTTTCTTATGCTATTAACTTCTTTCGCTTACCATTTCTTAGTCCCAGTAACGTAGCTTCTTCTGAAAAACATACAATTATGGATATGTAGGTGCAGTTAATGGTTAGAAGAAGACTCAGTTGCTAAGTAGATTGCAAGGTGCCGTGAGAGAAAATAGAGACATCCATTATGAACTCCACACAGTTTTAACTGTAGAACATCCACTGTTTCAAAGTTCACCAATTTTCTCACTTAAGAAAGTAGAATGCAATTAATTAACAAAGGGATTGAATTTTGGTAGGGGTTCCCCCTCCCGATTTTTCAGTATTGTCACAAAGGAATTCTTTAAAATGCACTAAATGTACTTAAAATGTATTAAATCGGGGGTCTCCAACCTGGGTGACTTTAAGAATCCCCCAGCTAGTATGGGTGAGGAATTCTGGGAGTTGAAGCTCCACAAATCTTAAAATGGCCAAAGTTGGAGAGCCCTGGGTTAAATTATATACAGAGACTGTTGTATGATCATGTTTACTATATATGCCTTTATGGATTAAAAATAGGGATTTAGGAGTTGGATGAATAAATACATTGGAAATATTGTTTCTACATGACTGTTAATAGTATTATTATAGGATTTATCCTGTAACAGTTTAGGAAAGGTATAATTTCAATTCTATGCAATTTTTAGCCACTGTCATCAAATCAGGTTTAAGCTTCTGGGCTTCCAGGTCTTGCTCAACTACAACTCCCAGAATCCTCCACTATAATTTGCAGTTGTAGTAGAGGCATATTTGGAGGCTGAGAAGCTTCCTACCCATTTACCGATACAAAGATTTATCCTGAAGATCCTGTTGTCCATTTTTTCCCAAATGTTAACTGTCCTACTCTCAAGAGTGTAGATTTGAACCAAACAAAACTTGGTGAGACTTACCGGGTTTTCCTTAATTGTACCCTCTCTACTTCCTTTCTATTTTCAAATTGTTTGCAGAAGTGGTTTCTTACTGTTCTTATTACCACCTAACTTAAAATAATTGCAATATAATAAATTATCCTGCTGTACCAAATTACTATTGTGCATCGGTCACTGGAACATTTATAACATCTATTGTGTAATGCAAAATCTAAGCATGTTGCAATGATCATTTTAACCCCAGGTATTCAAATATAGGTATGCTACCCAACTGGCTTAAACTTGCAGCGCCTGTATATCCTGAAGAGGGCCATAAGGAATAATCAAAACATCCATGTTAATCATAGCATTCACAGTGATTAGGTGTGGCAGAGTAAGGATAAGGATTTGTCCTTGGATAAAATACCATGCTTTATCCTAAATCATTCTAATCATGAGCCGAATAGGGTCATAATTTCTCCAGATGTCCAAAAACCGTATGGATGAGTGATGGCTCAGAGGTTTCAAAAACACCGGAAAAGGTCTGTGCTCCAGGGGTTTGAGTCCTAACAGTGCATGATGGAGTGAGCTCCTGTCACTTACCTCAGCTCCTACCAACTAGCAATTCGAAAGCACATAAATGCAAGTAGATAAATAGGTACCACTTCGATGGGAAGGTAACAACGCTCTGTGTTTCACCGCACACACTTTGCTGCGGTATGATGTCATGCTTGGCCAACTGACAGCGGAAACATCTTTGGACAGTGTTGACTCAAAGGTCTGGAAATGGAGATGCCCTAAAGTTGGCTACAACTAGTGGAGTAAAACCTGCAAGGACTTCTTATCAGAAATCTCATAGCCAAAGGTTCTTGTAGTCAAAGTCCCCATTGTTTTTGGAGGGCACCAAACAGCAGAAGATAGACGTGAGCGAGAAGGATTAAATTACGACAGCATCCAGAGGAGATAAAATCTTTTCATCACAAATCATTTAATGTATAATTTATGGTAAGGAAACACCACATCTGACTCAAACACCATAGTGTGGAACTGATGGTTTTACATGGTAACCCCACCAATATAAAAGTAAACACATTGAACGTACAGTGTAGAACCAGTCTGGGAAATGCATAAATACTCCTCCGTATGTTTAAGGCTACTCAAATCTCATATAAATATAAATGGCAAGACATTTGACTCCTTAAAAAAATAGTCCCAAGTCTGAACACCAATATGTGCCTGTAACATACCTGCCTGGCTGAAAATAATGGGATGCATCTGGTCACAGTAACTTGAAAGAGTTTTGCTCAACATTGAGTAGATATGGAGAACTGGGCAGTTTCCTGTACATTCAAAAAAGATTCGATGCTAATTTTCCATTTGATAAACAATAAGCTCTGAAACAAGGCTTTCAATCAAGTTTCTTAAGTTGTGCTTTAAGCCAACTTTTGTCCTGTGGGGGTATAATGGCTACACTGGCACAGATGATTAAGCAAGCATGATGCAAAAACATGGCTTATCCAAGAACAGGTACGCAACCTGATTTAATTCCTGCTAAGTCACTTTCTGTAAGATGAAGCAGTTAAATAGGCTGTTCTCATGCAATTACAGTATTCGCTGTCATGAATAATGTAATTGTACGAACTTGCACTTCATGCAATTAAAGTACTCAAATCTGCTTTCATGCAATTACAGTATTTACCAGAAAACAAGCAAATACTCTATCATCTCTTGTCTGTGGCATGGCCTTCTAGGCTTAACTTACAGTTGCTACTATGCAAATCCTCTGATGCATTTTCTTTTGCTAGAAACATGTATACTTGCAGGCAAGGCCCACTCGCTGAGTTTTAATAGATTGACTTTGGGAGTCATCAGCAAGATAAATCCTTACGGATATTGTCCTTTAGTAACATTTCTAACAAGGGACCGCTGTTCTTTTGATGCTCTTTGAAATAATTCTCTATCAGCTCTTGACTAAACATTTTGCTATACAGTTGTGTCAGCTTCCTGAATGGAAATTGTGAATCAATTAAGCCATCAGACCAGAATGATAATACTTTTGGGGAGGAGGAGGTTATAAAAAATGGGCAAACTTAAGCAACTGTATCTCCAAGGAGACGATTAATAAAAAAGTTACGTGTGTTGGTTCCTTGGGTCAACATGGGCATTACCAAGTATATTTTTGGCACAGCATGGATGTGGTTTGGCTTGGCCCATTTCTTTCAGTAGATGGCCATCTGCTGCTGTTCTCTCTGGTTTCCCTTTCATTCTGCATACCATCCAAGGTGTCTACCACTCATCAATTGTCCATTCTTTCCCCGGTGACCCTCCAAGCAAGCAGACTCTCCAAGCAAACACTGATGATGGAAGGCTACAAGGAAATCCACCATACCTGGAGTTTCTGCCCCTTTTCAGAACATCCCTTGTTGCAGCTGAGCATAAAATGATGTCTGAAAGGGTCTGCTTCGTCCAGTGTCAATTTCAAACTTTCCCTGCTCTAGAACCGAATTTCATTTGCTTTGGTACTAACTGCAGCAACATGTGAGGACTTTATGGAATGAAACTTTTAAAATAGCTCTTCTTTTAGAGTAGTTAAGAGAATCATGCCAACTTTTCCATTATTGTCAGTGGAAACACTATATCCTTTAAAAGCAGTCTTGTTTGT
This sequence comes from Laticauda laticaudata, assembly GCA_004320025.1. Classification (NCBI taxonomy): domain Eukaryota; kingdom Metazoa; phylum Chordata; class Lepidosauria; order Squamata; family Elapidae; genus Laticauda; species Laticauda laticaudata. Next base: position 41,730 of record BHFT01049342.1, on the reverse strand, counting down.
GCTTTTGATTTTCTTGCATCTGCAGTTCTTCATTTTTCAACTTCGATTGTGTGGTTTTTCTTTTAAAACAAAGCTTGGTGTTCTCTCTCCCATTTTAAAGTTTTCTTCTGCAATGGAAATGTGGGCCATTTTATTTCCTCTCCAAAATGGATCTTCAGGTTTATTTTGCAGAGCTGAATTCCAATTTGCACAATTTCTTTTTCATTGTCAACCGTTCTCTGTGCAAAAATCTTTCTTTTTATTTGCGGGGTGAAGTACGTCTCGCTTCTGGTGGCTTTTTCTTACAAATGGAATGTCACATGTTCCAGAATAAAAGTATTTTGTTACCAAGATATTTTGTCCTGGGGGGGGGGAGTGAGTGGGTTATAAAAAGAAGAAGTAGGCTCNCTGGGGGGGGGGGAGTGAGTGGGTTATAAAAAGAAGAAGTAGGCTCTTGTATTCCCTTCCTAACTCTGTTTGCATCTCTTAATTTGATCTGTTATTTAAAGTTTTGGAAAGTCAGGTTTCAGAGGACCTTCTCGTCAAGTAGTTTGTTGATCCCATCACATATTTTTTGGAGGTGCGGACGGCATTCTCCATCCAGGCTGTAGAGAGCAGTGAGGAATTCAACAGCGGCAAAGTGATCAAATACATGGTTGATTCGTGCGTGAGACCTGGCTGTCAAGTGCCGCTCTACAAGTTCATGGACAAGATCTTTGCACTCATTCAACAGTCCCGAAAGAACGTTCTTGTCAAAGGTGAACTCCACTTCGTAAAAACTGACCACCGTCATGGCCGCCTGATTCAGCTTCTTGCGGAATTTCTCAACAATCTCCATCTCGTCCGCATTGAACTGGTTGTTTCGGTAGAGAATCCCAATCTTGATGGCGACTTTGATCAAGTCTTTCATAACCTTGTGGGCTTCTTTCTTGTTTTTCATGTGCTCTATGGTCACTTTGTACAACTCGTCGAAGATTTCGCTGCTGGTGTCGTCAATCAGCATGTTGGCCATCGTCTTGCTCGCCATCTTGCTCAAAATCTTCTTCTGGGCTTGTAAAGCAAGACTCTTGGAACTAAAGTGATCGGGACCTAAAGAACACAACACGGTAGCAAGAGAAAGAATTAATTGTAAGTCATTTGTAATATATCTCATAATTTAACATAAGCACTGTCACTTTCAGCTTTGGAAGCCATATTGAGATTCGATGCTCCCATGCTGCCACAATTGAGCCTGAGAAAGTGGGAGGGAGGAATTCATTTGAGTACATCTAGTTAGACAAAATAAAATTCTTTTGCTGGTTCAAGGTCATGTAGTGTTGTGCATAATGAAAATAAAGTTTCTTTGGGATGGATGGTGATTGGGCCATGTGATATGGTGATGGGTATAGGGGATGGATTTGTAGTTTTTACTTTTGCAGGGAAGCCCAAAACTTTCAGATTCGGGATTCCACAGATGTACCAGTTACTATCCAAATAAAGGTACCTTTGAGATATGTCTCAGAGTTATTGATTGGAATGGAGGGTTGCTGGAATGCTGACATTCACCTTTATTTTATTCTTGTTAACTTAGAATAATTATTCAGCTACCGAATAATATATTAATTTCAACATTTTTCATATCAGTCAGATAACACTATATCATAACGTAGATTTATTGCTCAAGCCTACACACAAGAATCTAGTCAACTAAAGTTCACTACTAAATTGGCACCAGATAAGTGTCAGTGGGATTCAAGGGAGGTTGGATTTGGACCATTTGTGGCAATGCATGAATTCTAAAATGATGACGCACTTATCTCCACCCACCAACTGCACCTTGCTGTTCTACAAATATGGATGGACAGAAAGCAAGTGCTAAAATGGCATGCCCTTTGGCCATTTCTCATATGCATATTAGAAGGCATACATACCTTATCATTTGAGAATCTAGAATAGCCAATGATGGCTTAAAAAAGCGACCGGTGAATGATTGCAACTGAGCTATTTTGTAAAACATTGTTTATTCTCTCTCTTTTCCATGGCAATCAGAAGCCACCAATAATCCATATATGGGCAGAATTGCAAGCTCAACTGCTTGTACTTGACTAACCTTGTATAAAATTGAGGGGGAAGTGTACAGAGGCTTTTGAAGCCATATGGTGTCCCCCTCTCTTTTTTTTTTTTTTTAGAAAAGCAGGACAAATAGTAGGCGGTGAGAATTGGCTAAGCAAAGCCAGTGAAAGCTGTCAGATTCTTTGCTAAACCCAAGTTGCTTCGAAGATGTGCCTGTTTGGTCACTGGGAGACACTGTTGCTTTGTGCTCAGTGGCAGGGAGCCCCATTTCCCTTTTGGGAAAAATACCAAAAGCCACAAAGGAGTGGGGGGCCTTAACATTCAAAGAATATACATTTAACGGCATCCTCTAATGCTTTTACTTTGAGGTGCCTTACATTTGTTTGTGCCTTTCAGCATTGTGGCCTTCAAGCTGACGATCTGGTGCTGGAGACGCATTTGTGATGAGCTGTGTTTGTAGCACATCTGCAAAACTGTATCTCTTCCTTTGAATATTTTTGTTTTTTTAAATGTCCCTTTTTTTACAAGTGAATTTATCATGCAGATTTCTTGAAGCCTCTCAAAGGGGAACAAAAAAACAACAACCCAAAACAAAGTTTGAAAAGATTATTTTTTATCCAACTGTGAAGCTGCTTACGGGATTCAAATGGGCCATTTTTGAGCTTTGCTATTATTTATTGCCTGAGACTTCTAAAGTAGCCTACTATTTATTTGAATTAATATCTATTTAAATTATGGGGAGAGGGTTTTTTTTTTAGCCAAGACAGTGGGGGGAGGCCAGCACAGCTGATCCTTAGCACATTTTTAATATTCTAAACAATTGGAGAAATGACTGAAGATGTAAAATTAAAAGAAACTATTAATAATTGGGCATTTCACCTGCAAAGGGACATCTGCATTCATTTTGAGAGGGGTCAAGATCCCCCCACCTCCAATGTGCCTTACCATTTTTCTCCATGTTCTGAGAATTAGCTAGTCAACGATGGTTAGTTCAGAGTTCAGATCAGTGGCCATTTTGTTAAAGAAAAACAGACTGGAATAGTAATAATTCAATAAAGAACCACAACCAGAGTTGTGATAGTGGGTGTAACAGATGAGGGCAGGGTCAAAGGCGTTATGAGTTTGGAGTCATTAAGTTCTCATCAGAGACCTAAGTCCAAGCCCTCATGACTTCCATTGACTCTTATCCAGCACCAATTTGCCTTGACTGGTAGATCAGATTCTTGTGCATAGACAGCATGAAATAAACTTCCAGTGCTTTGAACTGCCCTAGTCAACTCCAATAGAAGATAATATTTATAGCATGGAATTGAATTGTGGGCTCCTTGGTGCTCTCTGAGCTTGGTGGTTTTCTTGTAGATGTTTCCTTATCTGACCAGGTAACGTCATCACAGGTAGTGATGTTACCTCATCAGGCAGTGATATCTTTGCAAGCCAAAAACCAAGCTCAGAGAGCATCAAGGAGCCCACAATTCCACCCTGAGCTACACATACTGTATTCTCTTCTATTTGAAATCTGGAAATTCACCTAGAACTGGAACACAAGACATCTCTTTACTTGGTACCACCAGCCAGGACCTGCCTTATAATTTCAGCTGTCTAAATCCCCTCAAGACTGAATTTGCTCATCTATAGCTAGATCAGATGCCACCTACCACCTGGATTTATACAATATATTAAGCATGCTTCGTTTTAACATTCACCAGAACTTTTCCCAGGGTTGAATTATCTTGGTAGGGACGCTCTGCTTATTCAATAAGTTAATATTGTAATATATTGTGCAAAGCCAGAACATTGGTGAGTAACCAAGGAAAGGCTTTTTTTTTTTAACGTGACCACCTGTGTGCATGGGGGCTCAATATATTTCAACCCTGCATCTAAGTGAACTTGAGATCAATGGATCAGAAAGAGCAGAGAGCTGTTACTGATACAAGCACTGAAGCTATAATTATAGATAGGACAGAAAGGATATAAAACATTCTTTAAATGGAACCTTCCTAAAATATTTCCTTTGCCCTTCCCATATCATAAATGCAGACTATGTAAGCATCTGTGAGATTCCCAAAATATTTTATCTCCAGATGGCCGAATAAAATGTACAAAGTGTTACAGGATTCCCCCCCTCATATGGGTGTAGCTCAGCTATGTTATTTGCATGTAAATATGGTTCCTGCTCAACATAGGCACGACAGGCATGCAAATACACAATGCACAAAACCAATCTGTTCTAAGAGCCAAGAAAAACAAAACTCGAACCTTTGCTATTAAATGCTGCGGCTGAATTAATAAAGACTATTACATTTACAACCGTTGCAGGAACTGGGGATGGCTAGTCTAGTGAAGAGAAGGATCAGGGGAGACAGGATAAGGGTCTTCCAATATTTGAGGGGCTACCCCAGAGAGGAGGGGGTCAAGCTATTTTCAAAAACACCCGAAGGCCAGACAAGGAATAATGGATGGAAACTGATCAAGGAGAGATTCAACCTGAATCTCTCCTTGAAATAAGGAGAAAGTTTCTGACAGTGAGAACAGTCAACCAATGGAACAGAAGTTGCCCTCGGAAGTTGTGGAAGCGCCATCGCTTGAGACTTTCAAGAAGAGATTGGACTGCCATTTGTCAGAAATGGTTTAGGGTCTCCTGCTTGGGCAGGGGGTTGGAGTAGATGACCTATAAGATCACTTCCAACTCTGATTATCTGTTATCCCCATGGTCACATGATGAAAAATCGGGCACTTTGTAACTGGTATGTATTTACAATGATTGTGGTGTTCCAGGGTCATGGGATCACCATTTGCAACCTCCTCCGCTGGTCTCTGGCAAGCCAAGTCAATGGGGGAAGCCAGATTTAACGACCAGCTTTATTTCCCCACTTTATGTTGGAAATCACTGTCACGGTGACTTGGTTAACTAAAAATGCACTGCCCTTGGCTCAGAGCAATCTGGTTTTACAAGCTGAACATCATAGTTTGCAAAAATATTTAAATAGTTTTACCAGTGCAATAACTCACTGTTGGTACGGGATGTAAACAAATGTCGGGAAGAAATATACTCATGAAAAAGAGCAGCTAAGTGTAATAATTCTAGTTAGAATAAACATGTTAAATCCTCTTGGTGTAAAATATGGGGAAGTGCAGCATTGCTTTGACTTAGACTAAACACACCACATAAAAGCTCTTTGGGTATAGCAAGTGTTGAAATACAGTTTACAATTCTGGGTTCAAGGTTATCCCAAAGATGCTTTTTTTTTTTTTTTCAGGAGGCAACTGGACTTTCTGGTTTTTCTTTGAAGATGTTTTTGCTTTTTATCCAAGAAGCTTCATCAGTTCTGGAAGCTTCTTGGATGAGAAGTGAAACATCTTCAAAGAAAAACCAGAAAATCTTGTTGCCTCTTGAAAAAGCACCTTTGGGATAACCATGACTTGGATGATTGAGAATCTCCATGGACATTTAGCAATGCCCTTTGGACCAGAGCTGAAAAAGCTTTTTGAAGCGTTTTGAAATGTCCAAAGAAAAACCAGAAAGTTTCGTTGCTTCTTAAGGACCCTTGACTTGGATGACTGAGAATTTCCATAGACATCAGGGTTCAAAAAGTTTGCTGAGTTTTAGAAAACTGGGTTCAGAATCATGCTAAGACAGATTTTAAAAATCATGGTTTAACAAACCAGGATGCTTGTATTCACTCAGACCACTGGAAGGCCAAATTCAACCACCGCGGCTTAGCCTGTTGCTGGAAACTCATCAGAGCAATAATTGTAAACTCATGTTTAATTGGAACGAAAGCTGATTATTGTTGTTGGGACTAATTTTGAATAAGAAAGCAGTCATCAGCCATGCCCCTCTAATTCTCTCATCAACGTTCAAGGCATGGTATAGATTGTTAGTCAGCCTGAGTTTAATGCTTTATATTTCTCTTTGACTATTGTTTAAAAATAGCCCCGTGTTTGTTACTTAGGGATGGAAATAGATCTGAATAGAAATGGGGATGAGCCGTGAGCATTGTTCACTCATAACGCTAAAATCTAAAGTCTGATCTGCTGTGTAATTCTTTGTCTCCAGCAATTCTAATTGCAACCCCAAACTTGTCAAACACCTACCAAGCTAAGCCAATTAAGGCTGGAAGCTCCTTATTTATTTTTATTTATTTATTTTTGTCAATTGCTAACAAGATAATAGGTATAAGTAAAAAACATAGTTATGAATACATGGATGCATATACGAAAAATATAAGAAACAATAGGATAGAGACAGTAGGCACGTTGGTGCACTTATGCACGCCCCCNGGAAAGGGGTGAGGTCAAGAGTAGACAGTCTAAGGTTAAAGTTTTTGGGGTTTGGGGAAGAAACCACAGAATCAGGTAGAATATTCCAGACACTGACCACTCTGTGGCTGAAGTCGTATTTCTTTAGAAGACTGAAGGCTAGGAAGTTTCAGAAAAAAACATTGGCAAACCACTTCCATATGCAAGCCCAGAATAATAGAATAACAGAGTTGGACGGGACCTTGGAGGTCTTCTAATCCAACCCCCTACTCAAGAAATCCTATACCAGTGACGGCGAACCTTTTTGTTGTGGTGTGCCACGATAGCACGCGTACATGTGCATATGCCGGCATACACAATGCAATGCGCCCTCCCTGTGCATGCATGTGCAACACCCCTGCCCTGCCCCTAAACTGCAGTGCTCATGTGTGGGCCTCCCAGCTGATTTTCGGCCTGTTTGAGGCCATTTTCACCCTTCTGGAGGCTCAAGGGAAGCCTCTGCAGCCTTAGGAGGCTGAAAAACGGGCCCGTTTCGGCACTTCCAGTATTTCCGGAAGGCCTGTTTTTCAACCTCCCGAGGCTGCAGAAGTTTCCAAACGGGTCAAAACTGCCTCAAACAGGCCGAAAATCATCTGGGAAACTCATGCATGCCCAATGTAGGTAAATTTGGCTGGGGCTCACTTGCCCACACAAATGGCTATGCTTGCCATCTGTGGCACATGTGTCATAGGTTCGCCATCATGGTCCGATACCATTTCAAACAAATGGTTGCCCAAATCTCTTTGGAGCATTCCCAACTTCTGGAGGCAAGTTGTTCCATTGGTTAATTGTTCTGTCAGGAAATTTCTCCTTAATTCCAGGTTGCTTCTCTCCTTGATTAGTTTCCATCTGTTGCTTCTTGTCCTGCCTTCAGGTGCTTTGGAAAATGGGTTGTTCCCTTCATCTTTGTGGCAACCCCTCAAATGTTGGAGCACTGACATCATGCCACCCCTGGCATACCCAGTTCCTGCAACTGCCCTTCATTATGTTTTAGACTTCAGTCCCCTAATTATCTTTGTTGTTCTTCTCTACGCTCTTTCTAGAGTCCCAACATCTTTTTTATGTTGTGGCAACCAAAACGACGTGATATTCCAAGTGGGGAGGGAATGGAGATTTCTTACCATGGTGTTGTAAAGTGGTATTAACACTTCATGTGATCTTGATTCTAACCCTCTATTATTGCAGCCTAGGACCTGCATTCGCTGTTTTTAGCAGCTGCAGCACACCGCTGGCTCATATTCAAGTCATTGTCCACTAGGACTCCAAGATCCTTCTCGCAGTTGTGACTATCTCATAGTGAAGTTCTATTAAAGGAATTGGGAAAGATTGAAGGCAACAGGAAGAGAGGAGAGCAGAGGATAAGGGGGTGAGATACAAAGGTGGTATTCAGCAGGTTCTGAACAGTTATGGAGAACTGGTCGTGGAAATTTTGAGTAGTTCAGAGAACTGGCCAATCCCACTTCTGATTGGCCACGTCCCATCTCTCCTCTGCCTCCCATTGAGTCCTAGCTGATTGGCTGGGTCTTCTTTGCTTGCCCTGCACAGGAGAACGGAGCTGGAAAGCAGGTTAGTGGGCTGGAGAGGGAATGGGATTTTGCAGTGTCCTTCCCCTGCCACACCCAACAAGCCATGCCCACAGAATGCTACGCCCACCAAGCCATACCCACAGCTGATCAGCTGGGTCTTCTTTTGTTGCCCTGCACAGGAGAACGGAGCTAGAAAGCAGGTTAGTCGGGTGGGGAGGGAATGGAGATTTTGCAGTATCCTTCCCCTGCCATGCCCACCAAGCCATGCCATGCCACGCTCACCAAGCCACGCCAACCGGTGGTAAAAAAAATTTGAATCCCACCACTGGTTATTAGTGTCATCAATGCAATGAACATGAATTTGGACAAACCCTGGGAGACAGTGGAGGACAGAGGGGGCGTGACGTGCATAGTCCATGGGGTTGCGAAAAGTGAGACACAACTTAGTGACTGAACAACAGCAAAACCATCAAATGAATACAAAAGTCCATAGCATCAGTCTGCAAATTCCTTCCTAACACTGCTCTACATGAGGTTTGACTTGTGGGATTCAACCATCACACAAATCCAACATACACTGCTCAAAAAAATCTTAGGAACCTCATGCTCACAAGAGCTTGGCTTGTGGGCACATACACTGCTCAAAAAAATAAAGGGAACACTTAAACAACATAATGTAATTCCAAGTCAATCACACTTCTGTGAAATCAAACTGTCCAGTGAGGTAGCAACACTGGTTGACAATCAATTTCACATGCTGTTGTGCAAATGGAATAGACAACAGGTGGAAAGCAGAGGCAGTTAGCAAGACATCTCCCCAATGAAGGATGGTGCTGCAGGTGGTGACACAGACCACTTCTCAGTCCTAATGCTTTCTGGCTGATGTTTGGTCACTTTTGAATGCTGGAGGTGTGTCACTCCAGTGGTAGCATGAGACTGAGTTTACAACCCATACAAATGGTTTCAGTAGTGGCAGCTCATCCAGGATGGCACATCAATGCGAGCTGTGGCAAGAAGGTTTGCTGTGTCTGTCAGCGTAGTGTCCAGAGCATGGAGGCGCTACCAGGAGACAGGCCAGTACATCAGGAGATGTGGACGAGCCATAGAGGACAACAACAGCATCAGGACCGCTACCTCCGCCTTTGTGCAAGTAGGGACAGGAGGAGCACTGCCAGAGTCCTCAAAATGACCTCTGGCGGGCCGCAAATGTGCATGGGCTGCTCAAACGATCAGAAACAGACTCCATGAGGGTGTATGAGGGCCCGATGTCCACAGGTGTAATGTAATGGTGTGGGTGGCATTTCTTTAGGGGGCCGCACAGCCTCCATGTGCTCCCCAGAGGTAGCCTGACTGCCATTAGTACTGAATATTAGATCCTCAGGCCCTTGTGAGACCATATGCAGGTGCGGTTGGCCCTGGGTTTCCTCCTAATGCACAACAATGCTGGACCTCATTGGCTGGAGTGTGTCAGAAGTTCCATGCAAGATAAGGCATTGATGCCTATGGACTGGCCCGCCCGTTCCCAGACCCTGAATCCAATTGAGCAAATCTGGGACACCATGTCTTGCTCCATCCACCAACGCCACGTTGTACCACAGACTGTCCAGGAGTTGGGGGCATGCTTTAGACCAGGTATGGGAGGAGATCCCTCAGAAGACCATCCGCCACCTCATCAGGAGCATGCCCAGGTGTTGTAAGGAGGTCATACAGGCACGTGGAGGCCACATACACACTTCTGAGCCTCATTTTGACTTGTTTTAAAAGACATTACATGGTGTTTTTTTCCACTTTAATTTTGAGTGTAACTCCAAATCCAGACCTCCATGGTTTGCTAAATTTGATTTCCATTGATAATTTTTATGTGATTTTTGTTTGTCAGCACATTCAACTATGTAATGAACAAAGTATTTAATAAGAATATTTCATTCATTCAGATCTAGCATGTCTTATTTTCGTGTTCCCTTTATTTTTTTGAGCAGTGTATTTTTACATAGTTTGCTCAACACGCTGTTGTTCTGGTTGATGTATATTAAGCCACAATAGATGGATTCACACGTTTTTGCTAAATCCAAGACACACAAGCTTCAGGACTTTCTCATACTCTCTTCATCCCATGGCTTTAACATCCAAAATAGGTGAAGTGTCTTGAAGTACCCCAATACCTCCTTGCTGATCCTTCTAAAATATAGTCTGACTTCAAATATTGTTTCTGTCCATTGCAGTATTCTCTTCTACAAAGACTATCGCCCACAAGGCCACTTCTGACCCACCTGTTCCTCCCTTTCTGTTGTTTCAGAATCTCAACCATCTCAAGTGGTCTCAGTTACAATTCATGGCATTTCTTGCCCTAAGATCCTTTGCCTTTTAAGGCATGGAAACTATTTTTGTGACCCTTTAGTTTTAAAGGAGAACAGCAAAGGGGCATTCATCACAATGGATCCAACCCTAGGGGTGAAACTTTGGGCATATCTGATATGTTGGTGGATGAATTATTTCAAAAAAATATTTGGAAAAGTGATGTGGATCTCAAAAATTAATTGCTTACATTCCCTTCTAGACACCATTTCAGAAACTTGTTTAGGCCAAATTCAGCCAATTAATAAATCAGAGGTTGAATTTTCAGAATTCCAGATGGCAAAATTGCTTTTTTTAATGGGCAGATTAACTTTTAGCAGAGAACTAAAAAATAGGACCCATAAGTCATGTTTCCATCCCAATTTGAGTTGTTTCTCTAGGGAACTCAAATTTAATGGATACCCTGGAATGTCCTAATGGCAGCATTAAATTAATGCTAGTGAGACCCAGCTTCAAATCCACTTCAGTTGTAGAAGCTTGCTCAATAGTTTCGAGCCAGTACCTAACTTTGCCCAACCTACTTTAGGAAATTTTGGGGAATAATGAGAGGAAGAAGCAGCATACAGGTAATCCTCAAGTTATGACTGATTGTTTAGAGACAGTTTAAAGCTACGCCAGACCCCTCCCCAAAAACTGTTTATTAAGACTTTCCAAAGTTCCTATTGTTACAGCCCTGATACACATACACATGAACTAACCCTAACCCCAACCCTATGATTCTATGTTCTATGAACCAGTTTGCTATAAGGCAAGGGTCTTCAAACTTGGCAAGTTTAAGACTTGTGGATTTCAACTCCCAGAATTCCTGAGCATGACTGGAGGAGGAATTCTGGGAGTTAAAAGTCCACAAGTCTTAAAGCTGTCAAGTTTGAAGACCCTTGCCTTATTGCAAACTGGCTCATAGAACATAGAATTGGGGTTAGGGTTAGTGAATGTTGAAGACCCCTGCTGTAAGGGTTAAGGTGCTAGATTAGAAACCAAGAGACTATGAGTTATAATCCTGCCTTAGTCATGAAAGATGGCTGTGTTTGGCCAACTCCTCTCTCTCCACTCAATCCACCTCAGAGGTCTCCAACCTTAACAACTTTAAGATCTGTGGACTTCAACTCCCAGAAGTCCACAGGTCTGAAAGTTGCCAAGGTTGGAGACCTCTGATCTACCTCACAGGGCTGTTGTTGTGAGAACATTACGTCTGCTGTCAGGAGTTGCACAAAAATAAAGTTGGATATCAACCAATTTATCAATGCTATTTATATCCTACCCCAATCCTATACAGACTCTCAGGATGTGTCATGGATAGGGGACCAAAAAGTAAGCAGGACCAGTTAACACAACTCAATATTTGTTGAGTTCCAGGAGTTATTCTTACACTGCTACTTTGGAAGTTGAGTTTTTTTTCCAGAGAACCCCATTCTGTCTTGATGAAAGCAAGCTATTGAGATTTAGTGCTTCACTGTTCTCCAATATGCTTATTTATTTGCCAATGGTCTTTCTTCCATAAATGGTTGCTGATTAGATTTGCTGATGAAGGTTTCCTAGCTTTTAGCCAAGGTTTCCAGATTGGCAGTTCGTAGGAGAGGCCAATGAGTAGGGGGGAAAGGAGAGGGGGGCTTTGCTGTGAAAGTGTTGCAACTGAACTGAAGGCAGATCCAGCTCTTCCAGGGTTCATTCATGCCCATCCTTCCATTCATAAAATCTGGCAAGCAGACAATGACAGTTGCAATCAGGGTAGCGTTTATTCTATGCTTGCTGTGTAAGTGATACCCGTGACCCAATATTTTTCTTGAATTAAACCCATCATACATCTGGGTGATTTTTTTTAAACTATCATCTTCCCTTGTAACATCAGAAGCAATCCAAAGTGTTTTTTTTTTAAAATATACAAATTGGAAGATTATCCTGGGAAGAATACAAACAAGCTCTAAACTCTTTCCTTGGCCTGCTAATAAGGACCGTTAAAAAGGAGGGGGGAAAAGATGATTTCCTTGTTACAATAAAGCTTGGTTGTTCTTGGCAACAGCTTGCCAACTTGCCACATAGCTACTTCATAGCTGGCACTGCCTGCAAGAGATGCTCAAGAGGCAGAAATCCAACAGGCCCAGCTTTCCAGCACAGTGATGGAGTGAATCAAGACACATTTTGGGAGTTGAAGTCCACACATCTTAAAAGTTGAAGAGGTTGTGAAATACTGTTCCATAACATTGCAAGCTATATGTCCAAAACGTTGCATTATTAATTAGTGCTAATGGGTTATCAAATTCTATACTGGTGAATGTCACACCTTGGGTTTGACTCACACAAAGCCAAAGAACTGTGATTAATATGTTGTACGCTATGGCAATCAAGTGTGAGACCTCTTCAACTTCATTGAGAAACCCTCAAGGCTTATCTGAGAGTCTTTTATGAACATAATGGTCGCACCTCTGGGAATTATCCTAACGCATCATAATCTTGGCGAATATTTTTTTTGGTGTTATGAAAATCCTAAGAACTCTTCTGAACTTGCAGAAATATGATTCCCCTTAATTTTGATAGGAGTACAAGCAGAGTTTGAGAAGAGAGAGGCCCTGGTTTTATTGATAGGATCCTTAGTTGAATTACAGTAATTTTCATATTATGATTCTGACTGCCTTTTGCTGTATTTTCCTTCCCCCATTTAACAATTGTACTGTGAAGGCTTACAGATCTGATCAGGGGCAAGTAAATCAATGTGTATCTCATTTTTACATCCTATTGTAAACCTCAAAGAGCTTTTCAATATTGTGTGAATGAGTCATGAGAGATCTTTCAAGTCAGAAATGTAGAGTTTGCCCAATGCCATAAAACATCACTTTTCCTGCATATCTTTTGTTCATATTACTCTGGCTCAACTTTCCGAACAGCAAATCAAACACTGTAGTAACATTTGCTATACAGGATGAATCATGAGTACGTTGTTTAACATCTGCTCCTATTTTCATTATATACTCACGTTATAATAAATATTGCAGCTTCTTGCTACCCTCTTTTCCAAAAAGTTGAGATTGTGAAAGATGGCTTTTCTTCCCATCGAAAAACTAAAAGCCTGCCAAAAAAATGCTAAAATGGTCTGAATCAGAGGCAAACGAGCGGATGGAAACTCATTACTCATTTTTCTCCAGCTGCATTGTTCAAAAGGGAAACAGGAATTCCTTAATATGACTTTTTATATTCCCCTTACTATGTGACAGTATTGCCAGTCATGAAAACAGCTATGTAGTTTGTGAGATTAAAACAATTTAACACACATATACACACACGCACACTCTTTCTGTGTACTCATTTTTCAATGTATATAAAAAAATTCATCCATAAGATGTATAGTTGGCTGTAATGAGCCAAATCTGGCAGTTATTTTACCCAACTACCCAAGATTCAAATTTAGCTGTAGTTACCTAACATCTGGAGAGCCAAGGCTTCGGTGCCAACATTTATTAAATGCACGGTGGTGCAGTTGAATCCTGTTACAGAGTTTTTAATTTAATAGTACTAACCCTATCCTACAGAGAGGGCAAGTCCTTGAGATGCTTGTGAGTCTTTCAACTGGAGATAACAACCCTCTGCAAACTCTTCATCCTTTCGGGTCCAAAAGCCTCTGTGGAGGACCCATGAGCCTCGTGGATACAGCTCTTACGCTGCCCACATAGTTTACCAGATTGTTTGAGCCACTGCAACATGCAAAATCCTTTTCTTAAGGCCTCCATTCTCGGCTCACTCCTTTCCACTTGTCTGACTCATAGGTCTCCTCCAGCACACAAAAGAAGCAGAAGAAAAAGGAAAGGAAAGTTAAAAAACAACAACGGAGAACAAACTGCTTTCCACAGCAACCGAGGTTTCTTCTGATCCCTATTATGAAACATGCAGCAATCATCCAGAACAGCTCTAAATTACACCTTCTTCCAGCTAACATGAAAACGCCACCTCAGCAGCCATCGTGATGGCAAGCTGACTTGGTGGAAACAGATACCAGCATTAAAAAAAAAGGTTTTTGGATATATGGCGACAGAAGGGAAAAAATGCAGATATTCTGCCTGAAATGCTGGATGGAAATATTTATTTATTTATCAAGATTAGTCACAAGGAGGAGTAACAAGCGTCAAGAATTAGGTTTCATCTCTACATTAGCTGAAGCTGTTGCTCCATCTTCTACTCATGAGTTCCACAGCTCATTACTATTCTTATTATGAGTACTCTCTAGGTGCAATTCTAGCTCCCTTTACCTCTCTTACACAAGTGTGTGCATGTGTGTGCGTCAAATAACCCATGCAAATTTGTTAGTGTGTAAAAAATGATTTTTTTTAAAAAAACTACTGGACTATAGATATAGCGTTTTCTGTATTGTTGCAGTTCTTCCATTGTTTAACTACAGAATAAAAGGAAAAGGTTTCCCTGTCTAGTCATGTCTGAATCACAGTGCTCATTTCCTTTTCTTGGCCAAGGAAACCAGCATTGTTACTTTCTCCCCAAAGTGGTACCTATTAATCTAGTCACATTTGCATGCTTTCAAACTGCTAGGTGGGTAGGAGCTGAGGTAGGAAAGGCAACTCACTCCATTGTGTGGAGCTCAGGTCTCGAACATTTTACCTGAGTTTAAATCAAAGAGAATACAATGAAAATTGAAGAATTTCCTAAATGGCATTTCTTCTTTCCTCCTGAAAGCAAGGCTAGTGAAGTGCTGAAGACCACAAGGGATTCCAAACTCAAGTGGACCTTTGTGAAGAAAACGTTGGCTTATGTGGAATTTACATGTGCCTCATGGAAGAAAGCTTATCAGTTTAGTATTTGTGCATTTTACTAAAATGGCAGCTTAAAAAGTTGTGTATCTGCCATTTGTGATGCCGATGCCCATGTTTTAAAGTGGAAAACTGACTTCTTTGCTTTGTGCTGTGTACACTAAGCTTTCTGCAAAAGTAAAGGAAAAAAAAACCCCTTTTTATGGCTCACAGAGCTTAAAATAGCTGTCACTCAAAACATGCACTCACATGTTTCATTCTAAATAAATTGTTTCTTTTGAGGAAAAGAAAAAAGAAAATGTTTCTACCCCCCCCTAAGTTTGATATCCTGCTTGGTTTAGGCTGTAGCACCCCATCTCCCCCCATTCTAGATGCAAAAAACCCCCCAACCTTTATGCGGCATTTTTTCAACTCAGTTTTGCAAGTCACAGAACGAGGCAATTTCATTTCCAACCCATTAAAAAACCTGTTCCAATGAGAGGAGGGAATACTGCTGTTTTGGACGTTTCAAGCTTTCACGGAAGGGCAGATCACAAAGCACGACACAAAGAGTTTATGGAAAAATGATTGCTCGGTGTTGCAAATTAGATCATAAAAGATACAAGCACCAGGCAAATAAATTATACTCCAACTTCCCAGTCATAGCACACACCCCCTCTCATAAATAATGTTGAAATGCAGGACAAAGCTTCCTGGCAATACTTATTTTCCCTTTACTAATCGGGAGAAGATGTCCATGGTATAATTTAATGCTTATGGTCCACTTTTTCATGTCAGGAGTAAAGAAAACACAGAAATGGGTTTCAGAAGTGAAAGGAATTTCTGGATGTGGCAGCAAACGGATTTGGACAATTCCACAGCTGGGTGCAAACTCCCTTTGGATGAACAGCTGCCAAGCAGTCAAATATTTAACCTCCACTGGGCTGAAGTTGTCCCCGCCCCCCCAAAAAGAGGTGGGCAGCCTTCCATCAAAGAAAAAGCCATTGCCAGCCTCTCTCCCCCCCCCACCGCTAGTTGCAAGAGAACAGAGAGTTAATGAAATGCAATTTCTCTCCTGCGCCAACTCTTAAGAGGAACCGATTCTGTGGAAACTCTGAGAAAGCTTCTGGATCTCTCTCTCCACCCTCTTTTTTTTTTCTTCCCCTCTTGCAGGCCTCCTGTGTGCAGCCAAAGGAAGGGCTCATTTGAGATTTCAGGCCTGTATTTTGTAAGCTGCCGCCAATGCCTGGGTTTCCCTCTCTGCCCGATGAGGAAATTGGGAACTCCATCCTTCCTAGGAGACATTTCGACTGTGGCTAGTGGAGAATGCAATGACAGAGTTGGAAGGGACCTTGCAGGTCTTCTAGTCCAACCCCCTGCTTAGGCAGGAAACCCTATACCACTTCAGACAAATGGTTATCCAACATCTTTCTAAAAACTTCCAGTGTTGGAGCATTCACTACTTCTAGAAGCAAGTTGTTCCACTGGTTAATTGTTCTAACTTGGACCACAACTGATCCCACAATTCATGTTGCTAAGTGATAACATATAACAGATAATAAGAGTTGGAAGGACCTTGTAGGTCATCTAGTTCAACCCCCCACCCAAGCGGGAGACCCTACACCATTTCTGACAAATGGCAGTCCAATCTCTTCTTGAAAGTCTCAAGTGATGGTGCTCCCATAACTTCAGAGGGCAACTTCTGTTCCATGGGTTGATTGTTCTCCCTGTCAGAAAATTTCTTCTTGTTTCCAGGTTGAATCTCTCCTTGATCAGTTTCCATCCATTGTTCCTTGTCTGGCCTTTGGGTGCCTTGGAAAATAGCTTGACCCCCCACTCCACTCTGTGGCAGCCCCTCAAATATTGGAACGCTGCTCTCTTGTCTCCCCGGGTCCTTCTCTTCTCTAGACAAACCAGGCCCAGTTTCTGCAACTGTTCATTGTATGTTTTAGCCTCCAGTCCCCTTATCTTCCTGGTTGCTCTTCTCTGCACTCTTTCTCGAGTCTCAACATATTTTTAATAGTGTGGTGACCAGTAAATGTGTTAAGTGAGTAAGAAATGTGTTAAGTGAGTTTTGGTCCACTTGATGGCTGTTCTTGCTTCATTTAACAACCAGATTACTAATTTAACAAATTAAATTAGTAATCCTATTGTTAAGGGAATCTGGCTTCTAGGTCACTTTTTTCCATTGCTGTTATAATTTTGAATGGTTACTAAGTGAACTGTTGTAAGTCGAGGACTGCTTGTAGCGTATCTTCATGTAACACACACACACACATACACTATGGCTGTATGGATCCTTGTACTGGATTTGCATAATACAAAAACATAACAATACATAACTAACGTAACGTAACGTAAAACAACATGAAACATAACAACACAACACAACATGATACAAACAACAGGTCAGACTCCAGTAGGCCTGGCCAGAACCATTGACTCTCATATACCTAACTCTGCACTTGGTAGCAACAAATGTTCTATAACAAGGGTCTTCAAACTTGGCAAGTTTAAGACTTGTGGACTTCAACTCCCAGGAGTCCTGAGCTAACATGACAATCTGGGTCCTCATTTTACCACCTCGGAAGGATGGAAGGCTGAGTCAACCTTGAGCCGATCAGGATCAAACTCCTTACTGTGGGCAGAGTCAGTCTGCAATAGTGCCTTCTAACCACTGTGAAGCAGGGAAGGAAGGAGGGAAAGAAGGAGGGAAGGAAGGAAAATAAATAGTAATACTGTGTTTTAACCACTATGAAGCAAGGAAGAAGAAGGGAAGGCAAGGAAGGAGGCAAGGAAGGAAGGAAAATAAATAATAATACTGCATTCTAACCACTGTGAAGCAAGGAAGAAAAAGGGAAGGGAAAGAAGGAGACAAAGAAGGAAGGAAAATAAATAATAATACTGCATTCTAACCACTATGAAGCAAGGAAGAAGGGAAGGGAAAGAAGGAAGGAGGGAAGGAAAGAAGGAAGGAAAATAAATAGTAATACTGTGTTTTAACCACTATGAAGCAAGGAAGAAGAAGGGAAGGGAAAGAAGGAGGCAAGGAAGGAAGGAAAATAAATAATAATACTGCATTCTAACCACTATGAAGCAAGGAAGAAGGGAAGGGAAAGAAGGAGGCAAGGAAGGAAGGAAAATAAATAATAATACTGCATTCTAACCACTGTGCCACCATGGCTCCCACCTGCCCACAATCAGCCCTTCCACGGAGCAACAGAAGGAGCTGAAACCACGTAGAAAACAAACCCAGGTTGAAACTAACAAAGCTCGGCGTGTTTTGAGAATGCAACCTTACCAGGTCTAACAACAACACCACCACATTGGCTCAGTGGCTAAGACGCTGAGCTTATTAATCAGAAAGGTCGGCAGTTCAGTGGTTCGAATCCCTAGTGCTGCATAACGGAGTGAGCTCCCATTATTTGTCCCAGCTTCTGCCAACCTAGCAGTCGAAAACATGTAAAAATGCAAGTAGAGAAATAGGGGCCACTGTGGTGGGAAGGGAACAGCATTTAGTCATGCCGGCCACATGACCACGGAGACGTTTTCGGACAGCACTGGCTCTTTGGCTTTGTAATGGAGATGAGCAGCGCACCCTAGAGCTGGAAACGACTAGCATGGATGTGTGAGGGGAACCTTTACCTTTACCTTTCGGTCTAATAAATTGGTGTTGCCTGAGGCACAGATGGAGTGGTTTTGCTGTTTTCGCGTTCTCAGAAGGGAAGGGTGTTCCCATTATTCTTTTGCCTTGGAAGATTGATAAGTAGAACTCAACTCTGATAAGACCCCAATATCCACAGCTGAAATACTTAGTGTCATTTCTGGACATACGGCATTTACCCCCATCCCTTCAATTTCACAACAACTCACTCAGGAAAAGTTGCCAAGGACTTGAAAACCAGGTACCCTTTTTCTGACATTTAGTTTTGTCCTTATAATGTCCTTTTATTTATTAATTTATCTATTCGTTTGTGTGCCAACTCATTCTCTAGACTCAAGAGCAGGGGTCCCCAACCATCGGGCCCCGGACCGGTACAGGTCCGTGGGTCATTTTGTACCGGGCCACAAAGAATGAATAATCGTGATTAAAATATATATAAAAATATGTTTTTAGTAAAGAAATAGTTAAGAAGCCCTTTACTATTGGGGAGAATTGATTTTTGCTGGTCCTTGAAAAAGTGTTTCTGCGTGAAACTGGCTCCTGGTACAAAAAAAAGGTTTGGACCACGGCTCTAGAGCATCCATCTACTTTTGAAGTTGGACATTTTTCTCACATACGTCCATAAGTGCATTCCACGTGCATCCCGAACTTATGACCGATTGCTTAGCAATTGTTCACAGTTATGATGGCTTCTCTAGGTCACTTTCAATCTGATTGCAAGTTGTGACAGCTCTCCCTCCCAGTCATGTGACCACAACCTAGAAATATCCTGACAGTGAGAAGAATTAATCCATGGAACGACTTGCCTCCAGAAGTTGTGAACACTCCAGCACTGAGGTTTTTAAGAAGGACTGGACAACCATTTGTCTGAAATGGTATAGTGGTGTGATGGTGAACTTATGGCACACATGCCACAGGTGGCACGCAGAGCCATTTGTGCCAGTATGCGAGCTGCAGGCAAACTTACCATACTGCACATGTGTGCGCCTCACAGCTGATTTTCAGGGTTTGAAGCCTTTTTCGGCCTCCCAAAGGCTTGAGGAAGGCTTCTGCAGGCTTCTGGAGGCTTTGCAAGCCAACAACTAGCCCTGTTTCATCACTTCCTGTTTTTCCGAAAATACCGGAAGTGGCGAAACGGGGCTAGTTTTCGGCCTACAAAGCCCCCAGAAGCCTGCAGAAGCCTTCCTCAAGCCTTGGGAGGCCGAAAAAGCCTCAAACTGGCCAAAAATCAGTTGTGAGGGCAGTGCAGGTAAGGGGGTAGTGTATGGGGGATTGTGCTTGCATGCGTAGGGCGTGGGGGGGCGTGCATTGCCTTCTGGGTGCTGCACATGAGCGTGAGCATGCAAGTGTGCACATAATTTTTGGTACACCAGCAGGGGAGAATTCAAACTTTTTAACAACCGGTTCCGTGGCATGGCTTAGTTGGTGGGTGTGGCTTGGTTATCATGTGACTGGGTGGTGTGGCTTTGGTGGTCATGTTATTGGCTGGGTGTGGCCAATTCAACATCACTCACATCAAGGCACGCATTCTCTCAGCCTGGCCTCTCATGACTGTGGGAATGTGCAACAGTCATAAGTGTGAAAAACAGTCATAAGTCATTTTTTTTCAGTGCCATTGTAACTTTGAATTCACTCCACACAAGCAAAGTGTCAGCAAAGGAGGGGAAAAAAACTCCAAAGAAGTTCCTGAGACAGGAAGTCTAGTCCTGCCAAGAATGTAATAAGGGTTAACGGAGAGGCAGTTTCTGTAAGCAACACCAGATGCCTTCCTTACAGGATTAGGCCAGGAATTTCTTCTAACAACCGGTTCTCCGAACTGCTTAGAATATTAATAGCCGGTTCTAGCGAATAGGTGCGAACTGATAGAATCCCACCCCTGCACAGCAGCCCAAAAAGGTTATCCACCACTGGTATAGGGTTTCCTGCTTGAGCAGGGGATGGACTAAAAGACCTCCAAGATCCCTTCCAACTCTGTTATTCTGTTATTTCAGTACTCCTAGATCTTCTCCATCATCTTTGAACAGATATGTTCTTCTCAAAGTACAGCTTAAGTTTTCCACCCACTGTTCTTTCCTATCCTCAATTTTCCCCCTCCATTCACATTTTAAACCTCTCCTCTTGAAAGGAAGTGTCTCTTTGGATACTAATTAACAGAGTCACAGAGCAATTTCATCCCCCAGTTCCTAGGACTGTGAACATCTGCTGCTTGGCTATTTCCTTCAAGTGACTACCCCATTTTTATGCCTTTGAACTTTGATGCTGGAGAAGACTTCCGAGAATATCGTGGACAGCCAAGAAAAAACAAAACAAAACCCAATAGATCACCGAACAAGTCAACCCAGCATCCTCATTCAAGGCACAAAGGATTAGACTCAAAGTAGACATTACTTCAGACGTATTATGCCAAGACTTAGCTTCTCTCTGGAGAAGGCTCTCATGATGACAAAGATGGAAGAGTAAAAGAAGGGGATGACCCAGTGATGGTATTCGACTGGTTCTGCCCAGTTCTGGAGAGCCAGTAGCGGCAATGAGCAGCGGAGATCGAACCTGTTCTCTTTGCTGCTCTGTGGTTGGCCCACCCGCCCTCCTGGGCTCCCATACTCACTTTTATGGCCAGAATTCAAAGCGCAGCTGCTTTACGCGGCACAAAATAGCGCCGCGTGGTAGCTGCTGCAGCGACCACCATCGTGCAGGCTTGCAGGAGGCAAGTTAGAACACCTCTGTGCCTGCACAAAGTGTGTGTTTGGCGTGCGCGTGCATGAAAAGTGTGTGCATGCACGCAAAGCATGGTCACCATGCCCACCGAACCGGTGGCAACTTTATTTGAATACCACCACTGGGATGACCAGCAACAAGATGGATGGACCATGGGGATGAGTTGCATCATTGGAAAAGTGGAAGGACCAGGTCATCATGGGAGAAAATTTATCCTTGTAGTTGCTAACCATGATTTGATGCCAAAAAAAATCAACCAACGCTATTCCAGTTTGAGGGAAACTGGAAAAATCAGGAAAAATATCATCAGTTTGATCTAAGCATCCTATACAGGTACTACAATACGATTAATCTTCGATGTACAATCACAGTTGAGCCCAAAATTTCTGTTGTTAAGTGAGACATTTCTTAAGTGCAACATCTCTCAATTTTGATCATTTGATCATAAGAATGCTGAAAAGGTCATAACTGTGAAAACAGTCATAAGTCATTTTTTTCCAGTGCCGTTGTAACTTTGGACAGTATTAAACAAACTGTTGAGGACCACCTGTACATGCCAGTGACCAAGCACCCAAATTTCGATTATGTGACAATGCTGCAATGGTTATAAGTGTGGAAAATGGTCGTAAGTTGCTGTTTTCAGTGCCACTGTAACTTCGAACAGTCGCTAACCAATTGGTTATAAGTTGAGAACTATCTGTAGTGTAAGTCTAGTATTTGTATTGGGGAGCAGGGAAAATGAGCATGAAGGTTACACCAGAGTTATTTCTTTCCTTGATCTGATCAGCCTGAACAAGATTAACAGAGTTGGAAGGGACCTTGTAGGTCATCTTGTCCAACCCCCCAACCCAAGCACTATTTCTGACTGATGGAAGTCCAGTCTCTTCTTGAAAGCCTCCAGGAATGAAGTTCCCACAACTTCTGAAGGCAACTTCTGTTCCATTAGTTGATTATTAGATGTCCTGATGAAACAAACACACAAGGTTTTATCCATGGCTTTAATGGTTTCACCATTGATATAGTTGGAGAATAACAAACCACAAACCCCTACGACGAAATGGTTTTGCCCAAATGACAGGATCACATTCTACATTAACATGATTTTTAGCAATAGCAACAGCACTTAAGACTTATATACCACTTTATGTGCTTTGCAGCCCTCTCTAAGTGGTTTTACAGAATCAGCCTCTTGGCCTCAACAATCTGGGTCCTCATTTTACCGACCTTGGAAGGATGGAAGGCTGAGTCAACCTTGAGCCTGATGAAATTCAAACTGCCAAATTGCAGGCAGCCGGCAGGCAGCGGAAGTAGCCTGCAGTACCACACTCCACCACTGTGCCGCCGAGGCTCTTTTACCAAGGCATTTGGAATGAACTTCTAACAGTGTATGGAGATTCTCAGTAATCCATTCCCCACCATTCAGTCAGAGCTGAAGAAGCTTCTAGGATGAGAAGCAAAACGTCTTTTATGAAAAAAAAAAAGTGAAAGTCCAGTTGCCCTCTTGCAAAACGCATCTTTGAATTTTGAACATACTTCTTCTCAGCCTGTTTCCAGTTTGGACAAAAAAATAATAATTCTTTGGATGGATGACAATCCCAAAATGTCTTTTGGTCACTGTTTCTCAATGTTGACATTCTGGGTACTGAAAGCATATATCAAGAAAGCATATATCAAGAAGTTGCCAAGTCTGTGTTTATAGCCTGTAAAACCCACACACTATTATCAAAAAAAGTCGATGAACATGGATAGTCCTTTCTACTATGTATCTACTACATCTACTATATTCCTGGCTATAATAGATGTTAAGAAGATCAGATATTTTAATGTTCCTCATTAATAAGTTTTTTTAAAAACAAATATCCTTTCCATTGCATACTTTTAAAAGTCGCATTTTATTGTCTGCTGCCATTTTTCATTACAAGCGTCTTTAAACATTTTTTTTTAAATAACTTGCCTTTGTAGCAAACCATCCAGAGAAGACCAGTATCAAACCCTAGTGATTATATTGGTAAAAAGTGTGTAACATTGAGAATATAAATGCGTTGCATTGAGGCCAGATCTCTTACAACAGCTTTTTTCCCCAGAATTCACATGTAACGTGAATGTAAATCCTGTAACCAAAATAGAAGCAGATTTTAAAACAATTTACTTAAGACTCATCCTTTATTGTAAATATTAGTCTTTGATTTGCTCTGTTAATGCTGAACCCTACTGATACGAACGACAGATATGCAGGAAAAGTTTTGGCTTGATGACACAGGGTAAAGTAAACTCTATCTTTCTAACTTGAAACAGATCCTGTTCAATTCTGAATGTTTTTTTAACTCCACATAGCTTAAAGTTGCCAAGTTTTGAGAAATACCATTCCTGTGACAATGGCAGGGAAGAGACATAGCCAATGATCTATTTTATGTTTATGTTCCTCTCCCAGAGGGAGGCAAACAGTAAAACTACGTTCATAAAATCTCTTAATATCAGGATTTGATGAGAACTTGCAGACCTCCAGCAATTGGGCAGGACACAAAGTGGTGGAGGAAAATTAATCAAGGAGAGAAGCAACCTGGAAGAAGAAGAAATTTTCTGACAGTGAAACCAATCCAGTGGAACGACTTGATTCCAGAAGTTGTGGGGGCTTCAATCCTGGAGGTTTATTAGAAGACATTGGACTGCCATTTGTTTGAGATGGTATAGGGTTTTCTCTCTGAGCAAGAAGTTGGACTAGAAGACCGCCAAGGTTCCTTCTAATTCTGTTATTCTGTTCTGTTAATACTCCGTTTCCACTTCATTCAAGATCGATCAGCTGAAAGTTAAGATATCTCCAAGCACAGATATGGTTGTAGTTCTACAAGAATACATTCTTAAATCCTACATATTGGTCCATACACACCCATCTTTTGTTACTGGATGGGATAAGCGTGACTCACTTAATCCTTTTACAGGAATTGCCTCTTGCCTATCCGGTCTCTCGGTTTGGAAACCTTATCTGGTTTCCATCCAGAGAAAACAGCTGGTTTATGTAGCTTCAACCCAATGCCCAAGTGCCAAAATCTGAGAATCTATGCTTGCTTTTCAGAGGCTTTCAAAACCAGCCCCAAGTGCAGTTTAACCTCAAATACCATCTTCCTGAATAAATTTGCATAAGGAAAAGTTTTCTTCCACCAGGAGAATAAAAGCAAAGGAATTGTATTTTACCAACATAGGACTGGGAGAAGAGAGATACTCATGTAAAGCTTGTGGACAAGACACTTCCCAAGGCAAATATATTTAAAAAGTAAAGAGACTGGCGATATTGGTGTAGCCCTAATGAGAAGCCAAGTTAGGTGGCCATGTGGCACCTTGCCTTAAAAGGTGGAGTTCACAGATCTCAAAGTGGCTTAATATGATGTGTTGATAAACCAGGGCTAAAACAAGCCACACTTAAAAGGCGTTTGGTTCTGGACTGGGACCAATTGAAGTCCTTCTTCAACTTGTCCAAGTTCCAGTCATCCTGGAAACAAACATGGCATGATGCAGTCCTTGTTGGCTGGGGAATTCTGGCAGCTGAAGTCCACACATCTTAAAGTTGCCACTGCTCTGATCTGTATGATGTGCACAGATCTTGTGATGAGCATGCAAACATCCTTCATCTACCTTTCAATCACGAGGTTTTTTTTTATATCACTGGCCTTTGGCTTCACTCATTTTCCCTCAGTCTGAGGTCAATCCTTATCAGAAGATGCCCACGTTCAAGGGGGGGAAGATAAACCCTTCTCAAACTATAGATTCCACTGACTATTTGATCCTACAGATCTACTCTTTTACATAAGAAGGGCTGAAATCACACAACATGCTAAGAACCAAACCCTATCATGGTTTCCACATGTTGTGTGAAGTTAGCCCTGATGGATTCCTCAGCATGGCTATGAACCTAATTGCGGTGCTTTGATAAACCATGATTAAACAAGGAATGGTTTAGTGCAAGATGTGAACCCACTCAGCGGGAGACTGCCCTTCCATTAAAAAATAACAACAAGCCACAATAGCACAGCTCATGCACAGAAGTCTAAACTTTACCTAAATTAGTAGTGTTGATCTGGAAACAGCCACAAAAATATTTTTTTAAACAAATGAATAACTTCCAACCTTCTTCCATAGAGCTCATGGCACAATATGTACTTTTTACTAGGACCAGAACAATTGTGAGTTGCACACAACTGCAGGATCTATCCATCAGTTTTATAGCACAGTGAACAGTTGAAATAGGATCCCTGGATTCCAACTATTCCACATTACAAAATATTATGTCCTGCCAAGGAATCCATTTATTATCACTGCTGAAACCCAACAGGTGACAATCTAATTCATTTTAGAAGTTAGAATGAGTTTTATGCACGATGAACATCCTGATAGACTCTTTTCAAAGGTGACCATGCTGGAGAGACCCTCCATCCCAAGCACTTTTTCAAACCCATCTAGTTTTCTAGTGGTTTTCTAGAATAGGAATAGGAATAGGAATAGAATAGAATAGAATAGGAAATATAGAATGGAATAGCATGTACTGGACTGGTCTAGAATGGGATAGAACAGAATAGAATAGAATAGAGTAGAGTAGAATAGAATTAGGAATAGGAATAGAACAGAAAGGAATAGGAATAGAATAGAATGGAATGGAATGGAATAGAATAGAATATAGGATAGGATAAAATAGGAATAGAAAAGACTGGAATAGACTGGAATAGACTGGAATAGAATAGAATAGAATAGAATAGAATGAGGAATAGGAATAGAACAGAACAGAAAGGAATAGGAATAGAATAGAATAGAATAGAATAGAATGGAATGGAATAGAATAGAATATAGGATAGGATAGGATAGGATAAAATAGGAATAGAATAGAAAAGACTGGAATAGAACAGAATAGAATAGAACAGAGCAGAACAGAATAGAATAACAGAGTTGGAAGGGAGGTTGGAGGTCTTCTAGTCCAACCCCCTGCTTATTATAGCATGCTTCTGAGCATCGGTAGGGTGCACCTCCTCTCTTGGCGAGCAAGGGATGAGAAGCCCTTGCAAACTACGTGTGCCTTGAGGTCGCGCAATGTGCACCCACCCGACACTGTAGTTTTTCCCCTGGCAGAGCCGGGAACGCAGCCAACTCTGGGCGACCCGGGAAACCCTGGTTTAGGAAAGCGTGAGAACTCGCCGGCCCTGCCAGCACCTTTTCTTCCGAGGAAGCAGCGCTACAGGCGGCGGGAGAGACTCTCAGCCCGCCTGTTCCCTGCCAGGACCCGCTCTCCCGAGCCAGGCCCGTCCAACAAGGAGCCTCTGAGCATATGCAAAGGATGTTTGCCACCCGCGCACCGAGATGGGAACCCAACTGGCGGCGTGAAACCAGAAGAGGGGGCTTTTCTCGCGAGCCAGCCCGATTTCCACCCGCGTGGGCCCCTTCCCCGGCTCTCACCCGCCCGCCCTCATCGGAAAGCCACGGCTGGCTTACCTGCGGCGGAGACCGGGTCCCCGTCGCTCAGCTCCCCGGAATCCGAGTCCATGGCGTTGCAAGGGGAGCCTCCGGGGCAAGTGGGGCTGTCAAGGCTCCGAGCCCTCCGCGCCGGCCGGCCGCTTGCAGGAGCCCCGGAGAGAGCGAGGAGGGACGGACGATCCAGCCCCGCACTGGGTCGCTTCCAGCGCCACCAGTCCAGCCTGCTTCTCTCCCGCCCCCCCTCCCCAAAAAAGCTGCGGCCGCCGGCTCGGGAGGAGCCAAAAAGGCAGGTGGGCGGCGCTGGATGCCGCGGAGGACACACACACACACACACACACACAAACGACACGTAGTTGGAGCAACACGCGAACATGGGAATCAGAGGGGGGAGGGAGAGGGAGGGAGGGACTCTTGAAAGGCCAGGCGGTTATTATGAGGCCAAGTGCGTTTGGCAAGTGAGTGAGCTGGAAGGGACCTTGGAGGTAGGTCTAGTCTAGCTCCTGCTCGACGCACGGAGAACTAGTGCATTTTCAGACAACGGATTCTACCTATCCTCGTGAAAGTGTTATGACATCCTTGTATGGAGTTGAGTTTGCAGCAGCCTTCCCATCTTTCCACCCCCCCCGCCCGATTGGGAAGTCTTCGCCAATCTTTTGAAACCACCTCCCGTTTCCATAGATACATCTCTCTAGTTTGCCGCCTCTTCTCACCCACCTCTACCCCTAATCAATATCCCTCCCCAAGGGTGGGATTCAATGCTTGAAAAGCCGGTTCTGTGGAGGGTGGCTTAGGGGTGGCATGGGGTTGGTGGTCATGTGATGCGCTGGTGTGTCACTGCCAACTCATCACATGAAGCAGGACCTCCTCAGTGCCTCCCATGATGTGGTGGATGCTGAATCATGTCATATGTGTGAAATACGTTCATAAGGTGACTTTTTTTCAGTGCAGTTGTCACTATTGAATGTCATCACACAAGCAAAGTAGCACAAAGGAAGTGGAGAAAAATCATGAAAGAAGTTCTGAGATTTAGTCTGCAGAGAATGGATAAGGATTAACAGAGAGGAGTTTGTAGCAGAACACAGATGGTTTTTCCTGCCTTGCTGGAAGGGATTAGGCAGTAATTCTGATTCTAAAACGCGTTCTTTGAATTGTTTAGAATGTCTAACACAAGTTAGCAATAGGTGAAATTGGTAGTATCAATCCTGTCGTCCGCTTGCAGATGGATGCACTAAGAAAAGGTTTGGTTCAATTGGAATTAACACAAGGCAAACTTGGTTTTCTTCGGGATGAACATTTTGATTTCTCTGTAGGTGGGGACCAAATTCTTTCCTTCCTTCTCTCAGCCTCAGATGCAAAGGCAGGCAGTCAGCAGGGGTTGATTTTGGAAAAGACACATGATCCAACTTGCATCGCTAGGCTGCATTCAGATGCCACACTAAATAAACCAAGATGGTGATTTGGCTCAACCTGTGTCTGGGAATCCAACCGCCAGAGATTTGCAGACCAGAGGTGGGTATTCAGCAGGTTCTGACCAGTTATGGAGAACTGGTAGTGGAAATTTTGAGTAGTTAGGAGAACCAGCAAATCCCACCTCTGACTGGCCCTGCCACCATCTATTCTCTGCCTCTCAAGTCCCAACTGATTGGCTNATCTTCTTTGGTTGCCCCACACAGGAGAACAGAGCTGGAAAGCAGGTTTGTGGGATGGGGAGGGAATGGGATTTTGCAGTATCCTTCCCCTGCCACGCCCACAGAATCAGTAGTAAACATTTTTGAATCCCACTACTGTTGCAGACCAGGAATGGTCACACTGGACATGAACCTCTGCAGCTCTGTTTTCCTGCGTAGGGCAACCAAAGAATGAATAACCATTTGTCTGAAATGGTTTAGGGTTTCCTTCCTAAGCAGAGGGCTGGACTAGAAGATCTCCAAGGTCCCTTCCAACTCTGTTGTTCGATTCTATTCTAAGATGGTGGCCCTAGCCATGCAATCAAAGCCCCATTCCTTTTTTTTAAAGGTGTGTTGCAACCCTGTACCAGAACTCGTACAGCTGCACAGTCAGTTCAGGAAATCGTGATGTCCAGGAAACCAAGAAAGAACAAAATATTCCACAGTTACAATGGAGAAAAACTAACTACAGTAGGAAATGATCTAGAGCTCAGATTCAGAAAACAATGACAAGGATGAAAGAAAGGGCAGCAACAAACAAACAAACATTTGCTATTGTTTTTAGAAGTTTGCAGGAATAACCAACCTGTTCAAAAATAAACCAATCAATAAAATGTCTTCCTTCTATCTTTGGAAATCAAGAGGTGAGTCAAGTAAATTTGACCAGCATTTCCCATCTTGAAGCAATTCACATTTTGGTGGATTGCAACTGGCCTTGTCTATAACCAAGATCCACGGGGGCTCTTAAAACTGAGAGAGGCAGTAAACATTGCTTTAAAATGCTCTATTGTTGGGATTGGGCAGAAAGCTAGACATGTGTGCCTACCTATATCTTTTTCTTGATTGTAACATACAAGTAGAAATAAGATAGATAGATAAATAGCTAGATAGATAGACAAGATACCATAGATTAGATAGATGATAGATTAGATAGTTCAATAGATTGATAGATTGATGGAGATAGATGATAGGTAGATAGATGATAGTTGATAGATGATAGATATAGAAGATACTATAGGTTAAATAGATGATAGAAATTGATAGCAGATAGATAGATAGATGATACATGATAGATAGATTGATGATAGATGATATAGGATAGATTGATCGATCGACAGATGGATGATAGGTAGATAAATTATAGATAGAAAGATGGGAGAGGGAGAGAGAGAGAGGCACACAGAAAAAACAAGCTACTTTTGTACGCTTTTAGCTAAAGATCAGCAGATCAGACTTTCAAGGAAGGGTTTATATCAACATCATGAAGTGAAAGTGAAAACTTATTTATTTACCAGTACTTAAATAAACAAATGGTTTCTTTAGACAAGTCACTATCTGCAGAGTAGGCACAAGAATAGGACTGAACTGATTTTTTTTTTTTTGACCAGCTGGATTTCTGTTTAAGGTCAAGACAGTTTCATAGTTTTATTACACTGAACATTACCAAGGTCTTCATATCGAAGTCCCAAAAATCTTCATTTTTTTCCATTTGGGTTTCCAAGATTTATCCAGTACTCCAGATTCACCATGCTTCCCAAATTGAAATGGCACTAGTAATGTACACAACTTTTTGCTGTTTATTTTTCCTCCTTCTCCTCTTCATCAAAATGTTTGATGTTCTCAAAAACCCTCAGTGAGTGGGATGTGATTTGTGGGTGAAAATGCCAATCATGAAAACAGGCCGCTGGCTCAGTTGCAAAAGAAATCATCCAAACTATAGGACTTTTTTTGAGTTCTCTCTTAAAATATCTTAAGAGCGAAGACTGCGCTTGGAGGAGGAATTTGATCCTTGTGGTTTACAGTTTGGATTGAGAAGATGCTGAACATCTGCTATTAATACTGAAAACCCAAGGAACTGCAGAATTTCTCCATGATTGACATTCAAACTGGGCAAAATGCTATTTAAGCCATCAACAACTGTGTGAAGATTTTTTAGAGAAACCAACTAACAGCCCCTATAACATCCTGGCCTGGCCTGGATGGAGATTTTTCTTCCATCCCAGAAACAGTTTCATCTCCTGACCATAGGCATCAACTTTGAAGATGGGTGGGTATCTCCTCTTTCAATTAGCTTTCAAGGTTATTTCCAACACTCTTTATGGATAGCTATTTTGGACTTGCTTTGTTCCAAGGGGATTTATTCTCAGGCCATGGAGGATGAGATGACAGGCAGGAGTCTGGACAGGTTTGGGCCTACATCATCATTTGCTAATGTTCAACAGATGTTTGCAATGTGTAGATATGATTTAGATTTTGAAGCCATGATGATGAAACCATGATGATGATGAAAGAGAAGGACCAGGGGAGATAGCAGTCTTCCAATGTTTAAGGGGCTGCCACAGGGAGGAGGAAGGGGTCAAGCTATTTTCTAAAGCACCCGAAGGCCAGACAAGGAACGATGGATGGAAATTGAACAAGGAGAGATTTACCTGGAAACAAGGAGAAACTTTCTGACAGTGAGAACAATCAACCAAATGGAACAGAAGTTGCCCTCAGAAGTTGTTGGAGCTTCATCCCTGGAGGCTTTCAAGAAGAGACTGGACTACCATTTGTCAGAAATGGTGTAGGGTCTCCTGCTTGGATGGAGGATTGGACTAGATGACCTACAAGGTCCCTTCCAACTCTGATTATTTATTATCTGTTATCTGAAGCCATTAGAAGAAGAAGAACTTTATAGCTTCAAAATATAAAGGACTAGTTTGGATAGAACTCAGCAGCACTTTTTATGCAGCTGTTGATAAAAAATTGTCAACATGATTGCCAATCAATGATTACTGATATGGCAGAAGAAGGAGAAGGTGGGGGTGGAGGTGGAGGTGGAGGAGAAGAGGAAGAAGAAGAAGAAGAAGAAGAAGAAGAAAAGAAGAAGAAGAAGAAGAAGAAGAAGAAGAAGAAGAGGAGGAGGAGGAGGAGGAGGAGGAGGAGGAGGAGGAAAAAGAAGAAGTGGAAGAAGAAGAAGAGGAGGTGGAGCAAAAAGAAGAAGAGGAGGAGGGAGAGAGGAGGAGGAGGAAGAAGGGGAAGAAGAGGAGGAAGAAGAAATAATAATGATTTCCACAACACCCTGAAACAGCATTGTGATTATGCTTTGTGAAATAGTTTTTTGGGGGGAGGGATTCTAGAATAACTTTCTTCAACCTGATGCTTTCCAAGTGATTTTGGACTATAGGTTTGATTTGCCAGGCAGGCTGATTGGGAATGGATGACGAGTCCCACACCCAGGTCCTCACTTGACCAAACATCTCTTTGGCTGACTTCCCTAATTCTCCCTCAGTCCCACCTAATTTGTCAGGGATAAAGTAAGAAAAAGTCCTTAAGGTCTCCAAGGAAATGTAGTTTATGATCAATATGATAAATTTAAATATCAATCATGTCCGAGGGATGTCCCTTTGTAACTGTCCAGTTACTCTTTAAGCTGATAAATCTTTGAGTGATAAGGGTGACCTCATACTTATTCAACTCTTTCTTGGCTCGTTAAATTGATCAGGATGCTACCTCTTCCAGGATCATAGAGCCTGTCAATGTCATCTTGTAGTTGGTCATACAAGGGTCATACAGAGCCAGCTTGGTCTAGCAATAAAGGTACTGACCAGGAGAAGGGGAGTTTTAGTCATGAAAACTGGCCTGGGTATCCTTGGACTAGTCAGTCAGTCTCAACCTAACTCACTTTGCAGGGTTGTTGTGATGGGGAAAATAGAAGGAGAAAGGAGCACAGGATTTTAAGTATGTTCACCATCGATATTTAATAACAATAAAGGCAGAATATAAATAAATATAATGATGTATAAAATATGTTATATTGAAAGAGTTGCACTGATTGAAAACTTGCCATGACAGAAAATCATGACATGAAATAAATGGATGCATACAGGTAGACATAGAATACTATTATTTAAAAATATCTGGAAGACCTCAACTTCTGAAGAACGCTGATTTGTAATGTATACAGAGGGAATTCCTCTCTTTAATGGAGGCATTTTGCCCTTCCAGCAAAAATAAAGTCAGCTATTTCCTGCAACTTTTCACTCTGTTTAATTTATAAAGCTATATGCGCTCCTTGATATATATTTTCTTGAAAAGAAATGGCCCAACAGATGGTCTTTGAGTCTGCCATGTGTTTTGTGTTCTTGAAGCTATTTCTCGCAAACATCCCAAGAATTGGTCAAGTCATCCTTGTTCATAATCTGAGAAGGATTTATGGGGATGGGATAGACACCAAATTTCGTGTGATCTTCAGAAAACTTAGCAATGTTAGTTGCTAGGAAACAGAGTATTCTATCACACTTTAAAAAAAAAATTAAGGCAGTTTCTTGGCTTTAGTTTCATCTATCATGACTTGTACCAGCTTTGGTTAATTAATAAATAGCAATAACACTTAGATTTATATCCCGCTTCACAGTGCTTTACAGCCTTCTCTAAGCCATATTGCTGCCAACAATCTGGGTCCTCATTTTACCGACCTCAGAAGGATGGAAGGCTGAGTCAATCTTGAGCTGGTGTGAATCGCACTCATGGCAGTGGGCAGAGTCAGTCTGCAATACTGCATTCTAATCACTACACAGGGTTGACACATTAATGCTTAGGACATGGTCCTTGGAATTGATGGCCATCTAATAGAGTTTTCTTCCATGAATTCAAGCTAAAGTCTTATAAAGTGATCTAAAATGGTGGCCTTCACCATATCCTTTGGGGGATAATCATAGTCTGGGTGAACAGTTGGGCAGAGAATTGTGTACATGACTATGGGTTTTTTAAGACGCTATAAAAAGAAAGTAAGAGAGAAAACCAACACCCTTGAGTCATGTTCAACATTATGACTTCATGGACATCTTTAAGAGGTTTTCTTAGCAACCAAAAAAGCTTGCTATTTCAACTTCCCAGCCTAGTTTATATCCTTGAGATTCTAGTGGTCCATATGGAAGTATTAACCATGTCTGGTCCTGCTAAGTTGCTTAGAGATTAGCCGTAGCTGGCTGGGTACTGTCATTCAAGAGCCCAGGTGAGCTAAAACCCATGTTGTGTCCCGCAACATGGGGACACAGATAAGAAACAAATATAGTTTTGCTTTTAATAAGAGCATTTCCCAGCCTCGTTCAAATTATTATTTGCCGACATTTAGGATGATAGACTCTCTAAAAATGCAACCAGGCAGTTACTTTCTCATAAATAAAATGCCATCATCCTTGACATAAAGCTGCTGGATGTGCAGTCTGAAAAAACATATGACATCAAGAAATCAAATTATGTCTACTTTTATAGTCTTGCAACTATAGGAAATACAATTAAACTGAAACTCATCGTCCAGGATTTTATGCAATGGATTCTGACTATGACACATCTCCCATCTTTAAAAGGATTTACGCTTATTATGGAGAAGGGTTATGTTCTCCATAACCAGCCAGATATTATACCACTGAATGTGCATTGATACCTGTGGTCTTGGGTGTATGTGTGTCTGTGTCGCTTCTCTTAAAAAGGCAGGGAACAATTGATCTCCACTCTATCATCTCATTAAAACTGCTACTTCATTCTACTGAGAAATATCTTGGCTTGCTGTCGTTTGGCCAAATCAATAGGTCTATTACTTTAAAAAAATAAAAGCAATGTATGTGGGCTGTTCAGGGGCAGCTAAAGGGCTGTATGCGACCATAAAATGCCCAGGTTTGTCCTGGATGTTATTAAAAAAAAATCAAATTTTGGATTGTTCAAATCATCCCAGGAAAAGGAATTCAACAAAAATAACATTGTAGAGTGTGGAGCAGATATCGAACCTGAACATTCAACTCCGGAGGATAGATAGATCCAATCATCCATCCATTTCTATCTATCTAATCTATCATCTATCCATCAATCCCTATCTAATTATCATCTATCTATCATCTATCTAATATATCTATCTACTTACCTACCTACCTCCTACCTATTTATCTAATCTATCATCTCTCTCTCTGATCTATCATATCTATCTGTCTGTCTGTCTATCTATCTACCTACCTACCTACCTATCTCATCTATCATCCCTCTCTCTCTAATCTATCTGTCTGTCTGTCTATCTATCTATCTACTTACTTTCCCATCTAATCAATTATCTCTAATCTATCATCTTGCTAATCTATCTATCTATCTATCTATCTATCTATCTATCTATCTATCCATCCATCCATCCATCCATCCATCCTGGAATTAATTTATGCTATAGAGCTAAAAGCATGGATGATGATGATATCACAAGATGATGACAATAATGATATTAAGATAACAGTAATTCTGATTCATTAGTACAGGAACAGATGTCTGAAGGCAAAGTTCAAAATCAAGTGAAGACACGCAGCAGAATGGGAACTTGGCAGGAGCACATGCGTACAAATCTATCCAGTATTAATATAGGGAGGAGAAGCTAAGACAATAAAAACAGAAGCTAATGTGACACCGTCCTCCCTCCATTTGTCAATTTTAAGATCAGTTAGAAGATTGATTGACAGCTGAGGCTTGCTTCTTTTATAAATGGAGCATAATTTATAAATTAGGGTCCTTCCAAATAGCAGGGGGTGTCCGCAAGGGATGGTTAAAACATTGATTAAATGGTTAAGACATTCTGCTCCAGAAAAGTTCCCAGAGGATGGGCTCCAGCACAAGTCCGAAAGCTTGGAAGCAGAGGTGGCCTTCAGCAGGTTCTGACCAGTTCTGGAAAACCAGTAGTGGAAATTTTGAGTAGTTCGGAGAACCAGCCAATCCCACTTCTGACTGGAGATTTTACAGTATGCTTCCCTTGCCACACCCACAGAACCAGTAGTAAAAAAAATTGAATCCCATACAGTGGTGGAATTCAAATCGTTTTTACTACTGGTTCTGTGGACGTGGCTTGGTGGGCATGGCAGGGAAAGGATACTATAAAATCCCATTCGCTCTCCACCCCACGAACCTGCTTCCCAGCTCCGTTCTCCTGTGCAGGGCAACAAAAGAAGACCCAGACAATCAGCTGGGACTCAATGGGAGGCAGAGAATAGATGGGGGTGGGGTGGGGCCAGTCAAGGTGGTATTTGCCAGTTCTCTGAACTACTCAAAATTTCTCCAGAACTGGTCAGAACCTGACCTGAAGGCCATCTCTGCTAAGAACCCCCAGCAGCCAAGTCCTGGTTCTACCCATGCCTTAAGTGCACTGCAGATATACAATGAAGATGTTTGAATCACTACAACCTGCGGGCACCTCTGGGAAACAGCTAGATCAATAGCCAGACTGTCTCACGGGGTAGTAGGGATTTAATACATTGAAATGTACAAAATGTCTTGGTCCTTTGCATAGCCAAGTTGCTTTCCAGCCTCCTTTTCCCCCCAAGCTCCACCTGATAAGAATGGAAATTGGCAGCCTCTTTATTTGCAGCCACAAAACCCTCTGCAGATTGAAAGCAGCGGACAGGGATTTAATTTGCGAATGCAGACCATTCATGAGCGATGTTTAATTCTTTGCCCAGAATACACAGAATAGAACAGCACCTTCCATGAGCACCCGGTATCTTCCCCAGCATAAATCATGAAATAAAATTACCCTGAGAGCACAAACTATTTTTATAAAAATAGCTTGTGACATCCATTAAAACTCCTTACTCCTAGATGTAATCATCGGGGGAATTCAGCATTTCAGTGTGCCACTCAATATTTCATTTTGAAGCTGGTTTTCTTTTCAAGTTTGGATGAATTGAAAAGTTCCTTTCCTTACTGGAAAGATTGGTTCATTTCTGGCAAAAATAAAATAAAATTTATGAACAACTTGGGAGGCTAAATGTCCCTTGAGACTGTGAAATCTGATCTAAATCTCTTCTCTTGCTGCTTTCATGTGTAGTTTTCCTTTTTAAAAAACTATTCTTGGTTCTCTCTGATTCTCTTCTGGTTGAATTTATGGTCTGGATTTTCCTTGCCAGAGTGACCCGTGTGCATGGATAATTGCCCATGACTTTTGACCATTTTTCATACTTATGACCATCGCAGCATCCTCATAATCACGTGATCAAAATTCACTGTGATGACCCAGGGCATGACACAAAGGCAACACCGTCAGACAATCAACAAGAGTTCTTTTATTATCTCCAACTTTGCCCCTAATGTCCAGGTTATCTTCTGGCTGGAGAAAAACTCTCCCAGGAGCAGCCTTTGACTGCAGAAAATTAAGTCTAAAACATGGTCAGCACAAATTGTAACAAATTGTAAAAATCCAAACAAGCCAAACTGAAGTAATTAGTTTGGCAGGGCAGGAGCAAGAATTTCAGACTTGAAAGCACCGCAAAACTCAACATGGTCGGGAAGATGCCAGGAACACGGATAAGCCATGACAACACAAGATAAAGTCATGTTTGCTCCCAACAGCCTGCTGCATGCAGCCTGCCTTTCTTATCAATTATCTTCCCAGCTATGGCTAATGAAGGTAATCAGGGCCCTTTCCTCCCCCGTAAGCCATGCAACCTGCGTTGCTTCCTGCTCCATTCCTCCCTGCGTGCCCTCGGATGTAGAGGGGATGGGCCTGGTTCTTTCTCTGAACTCCCTCTCCCTTGTTTTACTTCTTTCCTGCTCTGCCCAGATGGACTTTGCCCTTCCTCAGTTTCTTCCACAACCAACGGAGCCACACTCCCATTCCCTGTCAGCTGTCTGGCTTCTTCCTCGGATTCAGACTCTGACAGGGGCATGACATTCACATCCTTGGCCATTGACTCATAGTTAATGATGGTTGCAGTGTCATGTGATTCCCTTTTGCAACCTTCTGACAAGTATAGTTAATGGGGAAGCCAAATTCACTCAGCAAACATGTGATTATTTAAACAACTGTAGTGGTTCGCTTAACAACTGTGGCAAGAAAGGTCATACAATGGGGCAAAACTCACTTAACAAACATCTCACTTAGCAACAGAAAATTTGTGTTCAATTGTGGTCATAGGTCAAGGACCAGGATTCTACCAGTGTGCTCCTATTCGCCAGAACCGGTTGTTAACATTCTAAGCAATTCAGAGAACCGATTGTTAGAAGAAATTACTGGGCTAATCCTGTAAGGAAGGCAGGAAGGAAACATTCAGGTGTTGCTTACAGAAACCGCCTCTCCATTAACCCTTATTACATTCTTGGCAGGACTAGACTTCCTGTCTCAGGAACTTCTCTGGAGTTTTTTTCCTCCTTTGCTGGTTCTTTGCTTGTGTGGAGTGACCATTCAAAGTGACAATGGCACTGAAAAAAATGGCTTATGACCATTTTTCACACTTACAACTGTTGCAGCATCCCCATAGTCATGAGAGGCCAGGCGAGGAGATGCGTGCCTCAATGTGAGTTATATTGAATTGGCCACACCCAGCCAATAATGTGACCACCAAGCTATGTCCACCCAATCACATGACCACTAAGCCACACCCACAGAACTGGTTGTTCAAAATTTTGAATCCCACCCCTGTCAAGGACTACCTGTACGTGGATAACGTTCTGTTGGGAAAAAAAACTTTTGTTCTGTGGGAGTTCACAAGGTCGGAGAAAACTTACTGGCTCCATTATACATCTGATTGGTATGGCCAGATGGGTGAGTGGGAGATCAGAGTGAAATAATGTTTCAGGAGCAGATGTACAGTACTATATAGTTTTGACAAGAGTCATAAAACAAAAATACACACCTTGTAGATCTCCCTTGTCTCCTCCTGGTTGGAAGCTTCACACCTGGGATTGCATTTTATGGGCACTAGAGCTACCGTAGAAATGATGGATGTGACAGCATAATAACCAGTGATGGTGATGTTCCTTTAATACTGCATGAGCATCTATTTGGCAGACCGTGCCTGTATCTAATATCCTTCAACTGCCAATTCACACACTGGGTGTAACAAGCCTCTTGTTGTGGCCTGTCAGCTGCTGGCCACTCCAGCAGCTGAATCAGAGGAGGAGGAGGCGATGGTGGCATGGGAGTCAGGGTCAGCATCAAGGCAACCTGAGAGCTCTGAGGGGGAAGAGAGTGTGGAGCTGGCAGAAAGAGAGACAGATGCAGAGTCTGGACCATCCATCAGCCCTCAGATGGAGAGTCAACAGCCTCCAGGTCTGGAGGTGGCTGATGAGGAAGAGGAGGAACAGCTGGGTCCAGTGCCTAGTGGCCTGAGCATGATGCCGCTGAAAGCACAAAGAGAGGAGACCGAGTGGAAATCTATAGGCCGGTCCTTGGGATGGAAATGCCCTCTGCTGCTAGTGAAATCCCACCCTAGCTCTGGAGATAAAGGAAGTGGGTGGACGATGATAGATGTTGACCAGATCAGCTCTCCATCTCCTGCTGGACAGAGTTGTTAGCCTGTGGTGAGAGAGAAACTTTTTGCCGAGGCTGCTGGCACTCCTAATAAAGGGATCATTGCTTTATACAGAGGATTTTGTCGTGTATGGAGTGCTGGGTCAGAACACCTCTACAAACTAACACCTTTGCTCACACAGTCAGCAAGGTAAAAATAGTCTCCTCTCTGAGTTGAGCTAGCATCTCGACACACCAAGAATAGTCTTCTTGGTAATGAGATGAAAGGACTTGAACATAATTCCAGAATATCTTTTTCACTTCCAAGCCTAACTTACAACTTTGAAGTTTGTGGTGGTTTCTAAATCCTCACCAAATGTGACCCTGTGGTAGTTAGCTTTGGTAAAGATCACACAGATCATAGATACTGCAAGCTGGGCTCTCACATGAAAGACTGCTTACATAAAGAATATTCTTGCTGGACTACTAGCGAGGAATAAATATAGAAGAAGGATTCTTGTAGGATTAAATACCTTTGGGTTGTTCATATAGTTAGCCATACGCATATGAAGAGTGGGAGGTATATTTTTAAAGCAGCAACTGAATCGTCCTTAGTAAGGACAGATCTTTGTTGCTATTGTACGCGTCTAAAGCGTCACTGCTCTTTGACACTGGATAAAGATAGGATAGGAACAGGACAGGACAGGACAGAACAGAACAGAACAGACAGAACAGACAGAGACTAGATAGAACAGACTTAATTAGAATAGATTAGACAAATAAGAATAGAATTTAGAATTAATAGAATCGAATATAGAACTTGGAATGGGAGTGGAGTGAGTGGAGCTAGAATAGAATTAGAATTAATAGAATGGAGTGGAGTGGAGTGGAAGTGGTAATAGAATAGATGAATCAGAATAGAATGAGGAATAAGAAATACGAATATGAATGATAGAATACGAAATCGTAGAATAGAATAGCATAGAAGATGATGAGAATACAAATAGAATAATCGATGTAATGATGACTCCAGAATAGAGAATGTAGAGAAGATGAGTAGATAAGAATTAAAAATTAGAATAAATAGATAGAAGATGGCCTAGAATAGAATTAGAATAGAATTAGAATAGAATAGAAGATGGCAGGAGAAGATGATTAAATTAGACCATGATAGACGCAGAAGTAGAAGAGAAGAAAGATGGAGTAGATAAAATTAGAATTTAGAAGAAAGATAAGATGGAGTAGAATGAGAATTAGGAATTAATAGGAATAGAATAAGAATTGGAAGGAGAGTGGACGTGGGATGTGGAAGTGGAGTGAGAATAGAAATTAGAATTTAATGAGAGTGGCAGTGGGAGTGGAGTGGAGGATGGGATACATGGATGAATAGAATAGAAACATAGAATAGAATAGAATATGGAGTAGAATACAATTAATAGAAATTAGAATAGAAGATGGAGTAAGAATAGAATTAAAATTAGAATAGAATAGAATACGAAGCATGGAGTAGAATAGAATAATAGAGATGGTAAATATCAAATGAAATAGAATAGAAGTAGAATAGAATTAGAATTAGAATAGAATAGAAGATGGAGTAGAATAGAATTAGAATAGAAGATGAAGTAGAATAGACTTAGAATTAGAATTAGAATAGAGTAGAATAGAATAGAATAGCTTTACTGGCCAAGTGTGATTAGATATACAAGGAATTTGTCTCCAGTGCATAAGCTCTCAGTATACATGCAGAACAACAAAGCAATAATATTCATAATAACAGAGTAATAATGATAATAACAACCCAGTAAAAGAAGATACTGGATAGATGAGAAGGATAAAGTAATACAGCCATACTACATGGGTAAATATACTTGGGCATAAGGCAGTACTGTGTTCCTAGCTTTCTCTCTCTCTCTCACTTCTGTTAAGAGGTCAGTTTGGCATAGAGCTTGTTCTAGTTTACCTGGGGGCAAAATTCAGAAAAGCTGTGGAGAGAAAGAGAGAGTAAAAGCATTTGATTTCCTATGAGTGGATCTAGGCATGTACATGGATATAAGTAGAGAACTCCTGGAATTCTCTTTGATAATCTTCTTTAATTTGCTTTGATGTTATACAACAATTGGCTAAAGATCATACAGCATAGCCAAGAAGGTTAACAAAAATGCTATTCTGTTATATAATTAACTCACGACCACAGCACATTGTGATGCTTGACATGAGCCACCTGGCACACAATGCACAAACTGCATTATTGGGCGTATGTGTAAAAATTAAAAGGAGGGTTGCTATTGGCAACTCCAAGTTCAGTCCTTAACCCTTCCAAGGGTTATATTTTTTTTTCTACATGTTGTTTGAAACCGATGATCCTCTGATTTGGGTTGCCAAAAGGCTTCACTGGCGCTGGTTGTGAAAATCTGCTTGCATTTTTCCCCTGTCGAAATGGTAAAAACAGAAATAAACTGTAAACTCACATAGTGTGGTGTGGCTGAACCCTGAATCTTTCCAAATTTGTTGGAAAGTATGTCCAAGTGAGATTTTTTTTTTTTAAAACCAACGATATATAGAAATATATCTGCTGCAAAAAACTCTGCACTGGCAACAGGAAGGGCATCCACTCAGCTCCATACAGTTGCCCAGACTCTACCATGCAAGGAATTATGGGGTCATTAAAAGGGGATAGTGTATATTCTCCGACATATTTCACAAGCTTTTACTAGAAATCCAGAATCTATTGCAATTCTTCTTTTTAAGGAAGAAGTGACCCAGAATCACCTTATGGGGTAGTCAGTAAATAAGTTAGCAAATAAATAATAAATAAAAACAAATGGCGATCATTTTTAGAAATTCTTCAGCTGGAAGCATTGGATTGAGACATGTTAGTAATAGAATATGGTATAAACATATTAAATAGGGAATCCTTAGATGGGGCATGTGATAAAATAGAAACAAAATAATACACTGCTCAACAAAATAAAGGAACACAAAAATAAGACATTCTAGATCTGAATGAATGAAATATTCTTATTAAATACTTTGTTCATTACATAGTTGA